>CADDXX010000147.1:175440-188026 GCA_902810485.1 Alauda arvensis | reverse complement strand
ATAGATGTTAGACTCTCCTCAGTGACTCTGAGCAGCAGAATGGGGGTGCTGAGTGTGATTCCCCAAACATGCACACATTTGAGTGTGTCTGGAGAAAACACTTGAGCCTCCAGAGCCATCCCTGGATGCTGGCTCCCCTTTCCTGCCAGTGCAGGTTTCCATGTGGAAGTGCTGCAGGGTTCAGAACACTCTGTGTGCTCCACAGAGGGATCTGCTCCTCATCCCTTGAGTTAATTTTGTTCCAGGATGCTGCTGGCAGACAGTCCTTGGCTCTGGGTGTAAAATCCCCTGAAGTTCCATGTTTCTGGGCTGCAGCTCAGCCTGTGTGTGTGCAGTGCTGAACCTGTGAACTGTGTGAATCACCTGGCTGTGCAGCAGGGAGGGGTTTGGGGTGGGCTGCCCCTCAGGAGAGCCTGCTCACATCATTAATTAGCTCACACGTTGAATTGAGGGAGTTTTAATTACCTTTCAGAGTTTCACTTTACCCTTTTAGAAAAACTGTCCAGTTCAGATCAGAAAATCATGGTTTTCTTCTTCCAAAGCCCTGTGCAGTTGGGCTTTGTTTTTTGAGCCCACCCTTAAAAAAAATTTAAAATTTGTTTGAACATTGGATGTGTCAGAACAGAAAAAAACAAATGTTTTTAGTGTTTATACCATGATTCTGATCTGGTTTTGTTGTTTTATACTGGAGCTTGATCATGTTCTCACAGAATTGCCAGTAGGAGTAATAAACTGACACAAACTCTTTGAATTTCTACCTCCTCTTCAAGTGCTTTTCAGAAGAAAAGTGCTCAAAGTGTAACAAAAGAGAGGAGGCATTCTGCTAAATTCTGATAAAATTGGTGGGGGGATTTTCATGAATATTTCCATAAAGCCACTACATGAACAAATTTGTAATCTTATCTTTGCTGGTTTTGTTTTTCAGTATACAGTRAATGGGAAGAAAGTGGAAGTAGCTGTGAAGCAAATAATTGCAGGGAAGCAAGTGGAGCAGCGGGGAGCTTTCTCCAACCCAGAGGCTTTGGACCTGTACCAAAATATTCCTGAGCTCCAAGACTATTAAAGGCACTTGTTTGGGGGTTTTTTGGGGTTTTATTTTTTGTGTCTGTCTTTGTTCTGTATTTGTTTTGTATATACCAATACTGTATGTAAAGAAAAAAGCTCTATTTAATACCAGTGGTTCTTTTAAAAGGAAAAAAAATATTTCATGAAGTGCATTATGAAAGGCTTGGGTAAAGCTTAGCTCCCTTTTATTGGTTAAATATGCCATATATTTTGGAGTTGTTTTTTTTTTTCCAGCCTGGAAGGAGAAACCTGCCTGTTTTAATTTTTATATAAATGAGTGCATCTTTTCTGTTTAGATTTACATCAGCAGCCCATCAGATGGGAGCACCAATAGTTGCAGATATTTCTTTCATAAAATTTTTGCTCTTTTTTTTTAAACTGGATTTTTAGCAATCCCTTTTCAATCCCTGTAAGGGAACACAGAGTGATTTTTAACCCCTTGCCCATGCAAATGTTCTCTGTGTGCATTCAAATGTTTTTATGAAGCCAAACCAATAATGCACTGAACTCACCTGGCTCAGAATCATTTCAGTCCTGAAAACTCTCATGGTACCTCTGAGGGCASATTGCTGCTTCATTTTGTGCTGGAGCCTTCTCCCTGACTTCTGTGGGCTCAGGAGGTGAAGGGAGCCTTTGCTCCTCATTTTTCCTGGGGTAATTCCAGGTGATTTCCATGGGATTTCCTCTCAGTGCTGTGAATTCACATCATTACAGCTGAAGAAGGAATTTTGCCTCCTTGGTTGAAGTCCTTTAGATGAGCTGAGGAATTCCAGGGTGTCCCTTTACTAAAAGCTGATGGGTTTTGTAACTTTTTTTACCAAATGTCACATGGAAAGTGAGAGGCCCCCTTTTCTGTAACCCTTCAGTTTATAAAGGGAAAAAATGCTGTAATTAAAAAGCTGAGCTGACTGAATCAGTGAGATGGAAGCTCTGAAGTTTGTTTTTCATCACATGCAGTAGCTGTACCACCCCTCTGGCATCCAGTGTCCCCTGCACTGCTTGGATTTTGTGGGTGAAACATCATTGTACTTCCAATTGTGTTGAATGCATCCAGTGTTGATAAAGAGTTAATTAAAAGGAATCAATGCTTTATATATAATTATATATTACATCTCTGTCTGTATTACATTGCTGTCTTTATTTTCCTYTTAACTGGGTGTCATGAAATAATTTTTGAGTTTGTTACTGATTTTAATGGGTTTAATCCAAGTCCARCTTAGTCCTAAACTCTGTGCTGGTRCTTTCTCTGCTGTACCAAGTCAGGCCATGCTGTGTGGTAATAAAAATACCAAGCACCATTAGAAAAGTATAAAAAAGSAGCTCTCAAACTGCCAATAACCTGAGATTTAAAAGTACTTTTAAATTCCTTCCCCTTCTGGCTTGCTATATATAAATTTTRCATTAACTGTGACTTTGTATTCATTAAAACTTCATTATATTGTTCTTTAATTCATGCAAAATGTCTGAGGTTTACAAAGCCCAAAGATCCTTATTAATAAGTAATTTTGGGTTATTTCATTAATTAAAGATAGTTTAGAAGCACAGATACATTAAGAACACATACAATGCCTAGAGCCTGCTTTTTCTAATTTTTTATCATAAACACTGGAGAAGGTTTAATTGATGGATAGAATTTGATCTGTTWTTGTCAGATGCTGCAAAGCTTTTCCCAGACATCAGCTGCAARCAGAAATATGGATTTCATTCTGAGAATTACAGGTTTTCTCAGGTTTTACCTTGAAAYAGGGTAAAACCCTTAGGGCTGCCAGGATGGAGCTGTTCTACCTTGAGTGCTGAGCCCCCTCAGTTTTCTTTTTCCCGTTTCCCTATTTCTAATTCGAGGTTCACAGTGTTGTGCCTGGGAAGCTCCGTGTGCAGGTTTCAGTGGGATGTGTGGCATGCAGATGGAGCTGGCTCTGCAAAGGGCCTTCAGCTCCGACTTCAGAGCAGTTAGAGCAGAGAGCTCCAGCTTTGGTGCATTTCCCACTCAGTCCTGGGCAAATCTGAGAGTGGCTCCTGAATTCTGTGCTGGAATGGGCCCCTCTGCCCTCGGGGGATGTGGTTTTATCAGAAATGTGCTTTTGTCAGCTCCTCCTGGAGCAGGAGCTTCCCCCTCCCACTGCCTTTTGATTTCAGTTCCTTGCCCTGCTTCGTGGTGCTTCTCAAGCCAATGAAAGGAGCTGGTCCACAGCTGATAAAATTGTTGTGATGTGCAAGAGCAATGGGGTGTGTGGGTTGCTTATCCTGGCTTTAAAAGCACAGGTAATTGGTGCAGTGCAACTTCCTTGAAGTTATTCTCTCAGTTTAGTGTGTACGTGTAAAAGTGTTTCATTCATGAGCTGAGCACTCACACGGGAAAATGGGTGTTAAAATCAGGTTTAAAATGCAGCAGAAAGGAGCTCCAGGGTCTGAGACCTCCTGAGACAGAGCTGTGGGGTTTTGGGTTGGGGAGTCTGTAGGGAGAGCTCTGGGCCACCCTGCTCAGAGATGTTTCAGGAGAGAAATGCTTTGCTTTTCCTGCAGGTGCCCTCTGCACTGAGCAGTTTCTCCACTGAGAGTTTCTCCTCTGCTGCCTGGGTCTTGCAAAGCTGAGCTTAAACCCAAGACTGCCGGTCCCTCCTTCTCCTTTCCAGAGGGATCACCCCTGGTTTTGCTGTGAGTTTTAGATCACCCCTGGTTTTGCTGGGAGTTTTGGATCACCCCTGGTTTTGCTGAGTTTTGKTTTTGCTGGGAGTTTTRGATCACCCCCAAAGCTGGGGATGGACTCAAGTGCAGGATTTTTTCACCAAGGGGGTGGGGAAAAACCCTTGGCTCGCTGTTGTTAAACTGGGCTGTGCAGCACAATTAGTGCGAGCTTAATTGGGACTTGTACTCCTTAATGAGGAGACCTTACCGGGTTCTCGTCCCGCTGCTTTTGAGGGGGGGTTTTGTGGAGTTGGAGAGGCTGATCAGCATTCAGCCCGGGATTCYAGCTGAAAGGAGAGCGTCCCTTGGATAAAAACCCATCATCTCCAGGCCGGTAATTAGTTTACAGCAGCACGTTAAAGTACACACCGCTGATGTGAGRAGGTGCACATCGCTAATGAGGAATCCACTAGAAAAAAAAAATCCCTTTTCCAGTTTTGTTGCTTTTTCCGTAGATTTAAAGGAAGTTCAGTTTTGCCTGCTGCGAACTGGGGGGGATTTTTGTAGAATCGGGATGGTTTGGGCTGGCAGGGACCTTTCAGGATGCCCCAATTCCACCCTCCAATTCTGTTTTTGTTTCCCAAAGGCGGGGATTGCCTCTGGCATTCCCAGCCCATTGATCTGCAGCCCTTGTGTTTTGACAAGGACCAGCGGAGTATTTACCTCCACCTTCCATGAGATACACAGAGGTTAAAGCTAAAGGGAAATAAATTGTGAAGGAAAGGGAAGGAAATGCTGGAATTTGTGCTGGTTTCACTGGCTCGGTGTGGAAGGTGAGCCGAGTTTAAACCGAAATAAATCGTGAAGGAAATGCTGGAATTTGTGCTGGTTTCACTGGCTCGGTGAGGAAGGTGAGCCGAGTTTAAACCCGTGTCACTTCATCCCAGGGAGGCCCGGAGTGTACAAATGCGATCCTCGGCTGAGGGTTTTAATTTGTCTGCTTCTCATGTATAATAAAAGATGCCAGATACATGACACTTCATGAATTAATGCAGGAGCAGAAAGCAGAGGAGAGATTCCCGSGCAGGATTTGTTCTTTCCATGCAAATGCCAAGCGAGGCTTTGAAGGGCCCTGGCTGTCCGGAATCATGGAGCCATTTCACGCCTCGCTTCAGCCTTTGCTCCCTTCCCCTCAACCTTTTTCATAATGAGAGGGTGTGTGCCTGCAGGAGGGGAGGGGAATTCGGGAGGAAATGCCCAAACCAGCCCAGGGGAGCCCCTGCACGTGTGGGAGCTTTTKGGGAGGTCACCCAAAAGCAGAGCTCAGCCTGGCAGCYCCTGCYCTCTGTCCTCAGCACAGGGAAAAGGCAATTTTCAAACTCTGCTGGTGCCTCTGCGAGGGCACCGTGGGCTCTGCACCCTCCCTGCCACAGCTGGGAGCAGCTCCAGGTGAGCCAACACCTGCAGAAAGCACCCCCAAAGCTGATGGAGAGGAGATGGAACACGGAGAGCACCAGGCTGATCCTGGCTGTGAGCACTCCCCTGCTCAAACCTGTCACTCCATGGACAGGACAGCTGCTCCTAATGGCATCAAAATATTGAGACACGACTGCARAAACAGAGGTTTTCTCCTTAATGCAGCTCAAATTAAGACAGGGGAGGGGAACAGAGATTTTGATAGCTCGTAAAAATTATTTTTTTCCCCCTGTTTTATCTCAATCTTTGTGGCAGTGAAGCAGCTCTGTGAATGGAAGGACATTGGTTGGGATTAAGGTGGTTTGCTTTTGGAGTGCCAGAACCCCTGGGAACCTCCAGACACCCAGGGGAAAAGGCTGAACACATTTCCTCCCYAGCTTTAGAGTCCCTGCCTTTATTCCCTGATGCACAACCTCACTGAGTTCTGTGTGAATTAATTACTTTCATGTACAAACATGAAGTTTTAACAGAGGTTTTTAAGCCATGCAGAGTCTGATGTCACAATTCTGTCAGGTTTTGGTTGGGTACCTGCTTGACCTGCAAATTGAAACTCCAAARAGTCACTCTGTGYCTTCTCGTGGTATTTAATTTTCTGTGCTTCAGCAGCAAGGGGTGAAAGGGGGCTGGAATGGGTTTGTTCAGAGATGAGGCAAAAAGAACTATTTTAAAAATGGCTTTAATCAGGCAGAGAGAATTTTTCTTTCTTTTCCCCACCCTCAGCCTCCCTGGCTCCTGTACCAGGTTTCTGTGCTGGGCTGTGTGAACTCCATGTGCTTTTTTTCACTTTCAGGGTTACAAAGCCATCCTTGATGGAGCCCTTGGTTTGTGAAGGTGCAGTTGGGGATGTCACAGAATGGCCCCTGAGCTGCCCCACTGCCAGGCTGATCCCTGGGTTCAGGATCCTTGGAAATGCCATCTATGGCCACTGAAGGCACTGAGGGAATTCACAACAAAGAAAATGCCACGTTGATGTGGTTTGGGAGAGGCAAGAAGGGTTTGGGTGGGAGACACCCGAATTTCCTGCCCCCCTCCCAAACCTCCAAACCATGACATTCATTATGCCTTAAATATTCTGAGGTTTTTTTTTTTTTTTCCCAATGGTCTAATTATAAACTTCATTATAATTGTTCATTAGTTTTATTTTGTTCAATTAGCTGAGCAAGTTGCCAAATGCAATACAAGGCTGGCAATTAGCTTGATCTAATCGTAATGAGCCACTCTAACTGGGTCACCAAATATGTTCCTTTATAGCACTTTTTTTTCTTGGGTTTTTTTTTTCCATTTGGTGAACAAAAACATAAATATTCAGAGCATCTCCTGATCCAAGGAGTGGAAATTTCCCACTCATTTATTAGAATAGAGAAAAAAAAATTAAACAAAAAAAAAAATCAATTGTTCTGCTGCTGGTAGTTGAGCGAGGTGCAGCTGAGCTCTCCTCCTCTGCTGAGGGGASATGGCAGGATTTGGGCAGCCCAGGAGCTCACTCTGATGGCCAAGTCCAGCAGCTGGGTTTGCTGGGAGTTTTGGATCACCCCAGGTTTTGCTGGGAGTTTTAGATCACCCCTGGTTTTGCTGGGAATGTTGGTTTTAATGTGATTTTTTTGATCACCCCTGGTTTCGCTGGGAGTTTTGGCTTTGCTGGGAGTTTGGGATCACTCCTGGTTTTGCTGTGAATTTTGGTTTTGCTGTGAATTTTAGATCACCCCAGGTTTCACTGAGAGTTTTGGATCACCCCTGGTCTTGCTGGGAGTTTTGGTTTTGCTGGGAGGCTTAGATCACCCCTGGTTTTGCTGTGAATTTTGGTTTTGCTGTGACTTTTTGATCACCCCCGGTGGCGTTTCCCACCCTCCGTGCCCCGAGCTGACCCTGCAGAGCCTCAGGGCCCCGCTGTGCCCCGGGATGTCCCTGCCAGCCTGGAACAGGGCACAAAGGGACAATTCCAGGGGCCGGGATGTGCCTGGGAGCCCCGCGGGCCGGGACCCCCCCAGGCCAGCAGCATCGGGGTCAGCACCGGGATCAGAGCATCCCTGCCCCTCACTCGAGATTGGGTTTATTCCCGCTGGGTTTAAATCAGGCAGGGGCAGATGGAACCAGATGTAACCAGGTGTAACCAGGCTCGGAACCAGCCGAGAAATCGCAAAAGGTTTTACATCCGATCCAAGCAGTCCCAGCTCATCACAGCCGTTCGTTTTTGTGGCGCTCCCGGGAGCAGGAGTCGCTCCTTTTCCACACCCGGATTTCCGAAGATGCCCGGGGTTGGACACGGCCCGCTCATGTATAAGTAAAATAAATAAAATAAATGAAACCCCTGTGTTTACACAGCGCTGATGGCCGGGGTGGGGACGGCAGCGGGACCTGGGTTTTATGGAAGGTTCAGTGACGAGTAAAGCTCCTGCTCCGGCATCGCAGAGCTGCGCTGCGAGGCGAGGGGTGGGCGGGGAAAAAAGGGGAAAAAAAAGAAAAAAAAAAGAAAAAAAAAGGAAAACCATATATATCCAGGAAAAAAAAATTCTCAGTCTAAACGCTGAAGCGGAGCGGCGTCACAGCTGACAGGTCTTCAAAGCCGAAGCACGGGCTGCGCTSGGGGAGGGAGGGAGGGAAGCGGGCACATCCCTGTGCCGTGATTAGCGAGGCTTTCCAGCGCCGGCTCGCTCCCTTTCTGTCTCCGGGCTTGCCTTTGAAASGAGCCCTTTGACGGCTGCAGGCGTTTCTCGGTTTCGCTGAGGATGAGCGAACATGAGAGAAGGAAGCCGGCAGAGYGGCAGGGCCCGTGCGCGTCTCTCAAGGCATTTCTGGGGCACAAAAGGCTCAGTTAATGAGCAGCAGGCGCGGGGCTCGCTGYGATTCCCGCTTCCAGAGACTCCTCGCTACCTGGGAAGTTCTCCCGGCTGTGACCTGCATGGAAAAACGCTCCGTGTTTTGGGTGGATTTGGGTTTCCATGGGAAACCGGGTCCTTGAGGAGTGCAGGGAGCATCCTCTGATCCCCAAAGGCACGAGGGGCGGGGGGCTGAGCTGTCCCCATCCTCCTCCAGAGCGGCTCGGTTGTGTCCCTCCCATCCCCGTGCCCACGTTTTAACTCTGGGCAGCGCCGGGGCTGGGTTTTGGCACTTTTGGAAGGATGAGATGTGTGGGGGGCTGATTTTTGGCACTTTTGGAAGGATGGGATGTGGGGAGGGCTGATTTTTGGCACTTTTGGAAGGATGGGATGTGGGGAGGGCTGTTTTGGAAGGATGGGATATGGAGGGGTGCCAGTTTTTGGCACTTTTGGAAGGATGGGATATGGGGGCTGCCCACAGCCGTAAGCACTCGCCAGGCCCTGAGCATCTCCAGCTGAACCCAGCACACGGATCCTGCATCCCCCACCCATCCAGGTGCCAGCCTCCTCCCAGACCTGCCTTAAACCGATTTAATTAAACGCAGGTGAGGAAGGAAGCGGGAATYGCGGCAATTCATCACCTTTTAGTCTCTGCAGGTGCTCGGCTCTGCCTTTTCCTCCCGGGGCTGATTAACCCGCTCCCTGCTGGCGAGCCGAGCCCTCTCATCCCCTGGAAGGAGGCTTTGAGGATAACGAGTGAGGAGATGATTAAAAGGGAATAAAGCCCCTCAAAAAGCAGCTCTGATTCAGTGCCCGCCTTGCCCGCAGGTGCGCAGTGAGGGTGAATCGCTCACCTGTGATTCAGTGCCGGGCCAGCAGCGGCTCCTCCGCCGCTCCCTGGGTTCCTCCCTGTGGCCGTGACACAGCSACAGAGCCCCGGGGGACCCCGGGTTTTGTATCGGGGCTCCACGTTCCAAATTCCGGAACGTGGAATTCCATCTCAGCAGGCACCGGCGCCGTGCCAGCCTGCACCCAGCAGCCCAGGGATTCACCACCCCAGAGCTTCTCAGCATCGCAGAGTGGGTGCCGTTCATTTTTGGCAAAATCTGAGATTTCTCTATCACCTTCTTGCGGCCTCCAAGCAAGCAGGGGTCAGTGGGGCAGCACACCTGGATTTCCCCACCGGCGCAGTTCCCGGCTCTCTGCACACACCAGGCTTGAATCTCGAGCTCCACATCAGCTGTAGGACAAGGAAATGTCCTTTGTGCAAAGCTCTGACCGATTTCTTGTGCTGTGCAGAGCTCCAGGGTTACTGGAGCTCCTGATCCCCCCAGGAATTCAGGACCCAAACACAGCTCGGGCTCCATCCCCACCCTTACCTCCCGTGACTCCCAGCTGGGGTTCTGCCTCAGAACACCTTAACACATCCTTAAAATTCCCATTCTTCCTGTTCTCCTAGGGGCATTCCCGTCTTTTGACACATGAGTGATGTGAAAATCAACAGCTTTCTGTAACGCTGCAGTCTTTCGGCTCTCTCCTGACGCAGGTYGCCTCTGTGTGCAAAGTCACGCCAGCACAGGGGAAGAGTGGGAACATCCCCACCGGAATAACCTCAAAGGAAATCTCCTTCGGGAAGAGAATGATTGGGAGGATCACGTTTGGGAGACCCAGATTACGGCACCACGGGCGGCTCCGCTGTCTGCTCTCAGCAGAAGAAGGCACGGAGTGAGAGGCCGGGCTGTAAAACCACCCAAGGAGCTCGGGAACGATGTGGAACCAGAAACTGCCGGGTGAACAGTGCAAATCCAGCCAAGGAGCGCTCATTGCCCTGTTGCTTCCATGAGGGAGCTCCATCAGCCGTCCACTGTTTGTTGACTTACCTGCGGTTCTTCCCCACGCTTTTTTGTATCTCCCAAYGATCCCCTCCTGTTTTTCCAGGCCTCCTCTTTTCACAAAGCAATCCCCGCAGTGATCCCCTGGGTTTCCAAGSGSTTTGCTCCCCCCTGCTCCCCAAAAYRCCTCAGCACCCCTGGCAYGGCAGCTCWCCCCTTTCTSACCTGGAAAATCCCCARTTCTGATGCGWTTTTTCCCGTGGTGTCTTCCCTTTCACCCGTTAATTCGCACACAGTCCCTCGCCTTCAGCCCGGAGCTCCCACAGGAGTTCATTGCTGTTTGTGTTCGGGTTTGTTTGGGTTTGTTTCTCGCKGCACAAACGAGGAAAGCTGCGGGAAGGAGAGAGGGCAGCGCCAAACAACCTTCCCACAGTCTGCAGACACCGCTTAATTCGCGTTTCCACTTCATTTGTACCACGGTATTACCTTYCATTAAAAGGCAGTAAAAGCATTAACGCGTTTTGTGTGTATGGATGGAGGGGGATGGAGAAGATCTCACAGCTTTATTAGGCTGAGAGGCACATCCTGCATCACTGCAGCTGTACCATCCAGTTTGGGAATTAGTTTTGGAAGGACCAGACCGGTCCTGCACGGGAAGAACGGGATGGGGGATGAGCAGCTCTCAGCCAAAGCACCTGGGTCCCTGCAAGTGGCATCCCTTCCTTGTCAGCACTCTGTCAGCCCGTGAGATTTCTCACTTTGCGTTTTCTCTCACACGTTGGATATAAAAACRCACAGCAGTGATGGGATAAAGTCGAAACGCTGCCCTGAAGGTGGGGTGAGGCCCTTGGCTGTGTGCAGGCTTTGGGCTGAGGAGGGGGACAGGGCCCTGAGCGCCCCAGCCGAGGGGCAGTGCTGGCTTTGAGCTGCACAGGGGAATTGTTCCCTGCTTCCCTGTGCCCCCACAGCTCCCCGAGCCCTGCTGCTGTCAGGGAATGCAGCTGAGCAMAAGGCAGAGCTCACACACAGCTCTGGGTGCCCCTGGCACACAGCCCTGCACATTCCTCCCCAAGGGCCTGCAGACCCTGCACCTCCAGCTGGAAAATCCCCCCCAAGAAAGAAAAGGGATGCCTAAAGCAGCTGATCCCCTTATTTTGGATCWCCAGATCTCCACAGGCAGCTGAACGTTCCAGCTGTATTTTATTACATCAAACACTGAGGGCAGACAGCAAGGTGTTCTTCATTACTGCCTTTTATTCATTTCATATACTTATTTATTAGTTTTATCTTCCCCGAGGAACCCAAATCTTTGGGTTCCCCATGGTTTTGTTGTTTCCCCACCTCTGTGGGTGTGGTTCCTCCAGCCCCAGGTGGATTCCCGTGCTCTCTCTCTGCATTTCCCCACGTGGGAGAGAAGCATTTATTCACATTTATTCACATTTGTGTTTGTGYGGAGTGGTAAAATATTAGAGCTGAATTTTTTATGACATTCCTAGGAGTGGTTATGGAGCAAACAAGATTACAGCAAGTACTACAGAAAAGCTTGTTTATGCAGGGAGGGAAAGGAAATCAGACCGGGAGAGACAGTGTTTGCAAAACTGCGGGAGAGCCCAGGGGAGGGGTTTAATGTTCCCTCTCCTTTCTTTCCCTGTCTCGCTGCTTTTACTGCGATCGCAGAAACAACTCCCGGCGATTGGGGCGGAGCGGGTTTGGGGCGGAATTCCCGTTCCAGCGGCGGGAGGGGTCCGCATGCCGAGGGAGGGGACACGGGCAGTGCCTGGCTCTGTTCGGAGTGGCACCCGGGGCCATCCCGATGGGGACGGGAGCTGCGGGGGCTCCACTCCCACTGCACAGCCCTTGGGACACGCTCTGCACACCCATGGATACCCTTTGCACACTCCTGGATGCGCTTTGCACACCCCTGGATGCCCTTTGCACACTCCCTGGGATGCCATTTGCACACCCCTTCGGACACTCTCACACTCCTTGAAGAGCAATGCCCTTTGCACAGCCTTTGGAATGCTCTCACAGATTTTTGGGATGCTCTCACAGTCTTTGGGATGCTCTCACAGTTACATTTTTGGGACGCCCTCACAGATTTTTGAGATGCCCTCACGGTGAGACTTTTGGGATTCCCTCACAGTTACATTTTGGGATGCCCTCATAGTTAGATTTTTGGGATACTCACAGTTACATTTTGTGATGCTCACACAGTTACATTTTGGGCTGCTCTCACAGATTTCTGGGATGCTCACAGTTACATTTTTAGGATGCTCTCACAGATTTTTGGGATGCCCACAGGTACATTTTGGGATGCTCACAGTTATACAGATCTTTGTGATGCACACACAGGTACATTTTTGGGCTGTTCACCGTTACATTTTTGGGCTGTTCTCACAGATTTTTGGGCTGCTCCCCGTTACATTTTTGGGCTGTTCTCACAGATTTTTTGGGATGTTCCCGTTACATTTCGGGCTGCTCTCACAGATTTTTGGGATGCTCACCGTTACATTTTTAGGATGCTCACAGGTACATTTTTGGGCTGCTCCCCGTTACATTTTGGGCTGATCTCACAGATTTTTGTGATGCTCACGGTTACATTTTGGGATGCTCACAGTTACATTTCCGGGGTGCCCACAGGTACATTTTGGGATACCCACCGTTACATTTTTGGGCTGCTCCCCGTTACATTTCGGGCTGTTCTCACAGATTTTTGGGATGTTCCCGTTACATTTCGGGCTGTTCTCACAGATTTTTTGGGCATTTCTCCCA
>CADDXX010000147.1:109233-174954 GCA_902810485.1 Alauda arvensis | reverse complement strand
CCTCCGCGGGCGCCGGCCCCGCCGCCGGCCGGAGCGGAGCGGAGCGGAGCGGGCGGGGAGCGGGGGGAGTGGTTACGGGCTCCGGTGCGACACCCCCGGGCCCCCCCCCCGCCCCGCTCAGCCGCCCCTCTCCAAATAAATCAGCACCATGACTACTTCTGGGCATGGAACAAAGAGGATGCTCTCCCGGGGCCCCGCGCTGCTCCTGGCGCCGCTGCTGCTCCTGTGCCGAGGTAACGCCGGTCCCACCGCCGCGACCCCCTCCGCTGTGCTTCTGTTTGTTTGCTTTGCTGTCTGTGTCCGTTTTTGTGTTCGTTTCTAACTGTTTGTGTTGGTTTTATACCTGCCCCCCCTCTCCCGATTGTATTGACGGCCGTTTCTCCCATGCCAGCCCTCCCTCCGTTCCCCGGGCGCTCCGCGCAGCGCTGCGGTGGAACGCTCCGGCTCCAAGAAGTGCCCGTCCAGCCCCGCATCCCTCCCGCTGCCTCCCCCTGTGTCCTCTGTCCCCACACAGCCCCCTGCGCCAAGGCTGCCCCCMTATTTCGGCCGCTTGCTGCTCATTTGTGGCAGAAAAAAATGGAAACTTTGGGCTTGTCGGAGCTCTGGGGATGGACAAGGGTCGTGGGGGTTTCCCACGGGGCGGCCGACCCCCGATCCTCCCTGATGCTCTTCGCTCTTTCTGGCTATCCACGGGCGCGGGTGGGGGGAAGGATGTGCAGGAGTTAAACCCCTTCGGTTATAAAACACTTGTGCAGCATTTCTTGTGCTGAATTCCGAGAAGGACGGGTTTCGGTTGGGCTGAGGGGATCGCGGTCTGGCCCTTGATTGGGTTCAGGTGGGGTTCCCKCATCACGGCCAGCTGCGCGGCAGCGCGCGCGGGCAGCGAGTGCACCTGCGAGATGCTCTTCCTCCGTTGGTTTTTTTTTCTTTAATCATTACCCCCAGCTGGACTCGGGAGCAGCGGTTGGGGTCCCAGGTGCGGGTGTTTGCTGGGGAAGGGCTCAGCCCAGGCTGCCCGAGCGCTGCCCCTGGGAAAGTCTTTAGCAGCACTTCACTCTGGGGACGTTCTCCTGTGCGTGCTCCCGTGAGCTGCCTGSCAGATGCTGTTCCTAATAAACAGGGGTTGTTAAAAGCAAATTAATTAAGGTGCATCGGTGCTGAAGTTGCTCGGGGGTTCGTTTGCTTTTACTGCTTCTCGGGACGGTGCTCGCGTTTGGCCGTAGCGYGAAGCTTGGGCTGCTGGGGAAACTTCACGGGGGTTTTAGGAATATGCCTAAATTCCAGGATTTTAGGTGGGAAAGRAGTGATCCACGGGAGGGGTAATAGCAGYAGCTGTCGCTCTTGGAGAGGGCACTGGGAAGGCGTTGTGGTGGGGAAGCRTTTTAGGAAAGGTTCCTACAGGAAGAGCAGGAACAATTGGCTAGGAAGGAGGCATCCGCCTTGGGGATGGACAGCAAAGGGTCCTTGCTCTGCTCACCCCAAAAAGCTCTGCTTGCCCCTGCCCTCCATCTCCCCCCTTGGCTGGGCTGTGTGCAGCCACGGCCGCACTTGGGAATCCTCTCGAGCAGGACACGGGCACCGGGGTGCGGAGTTTGGGGTGCAGGGCATGGAAAAGGGGGTGCAGCCTGTGGGGATTGTGGCACCGAGCACAGGACACAGGGCTTGGGCTGCCTGTGGGTGAGCACTGCCCCTCGGAATGGTGCCTTTCTGTGGTCACTGCCATGCCCTGTGCATTTATCGAGGTGAGAGTTGGGCACGGCAAAGGAACAGGTTTCAGTGGTTTTTTTAAAAATCTTTTTTATTTATTGCTTTGACATATTAATGCTAATCTTTTCCCTGATATTCCCTCCTCCCGTCTTCTCCTGTGTGGGTAGCTACCATGGTGAGCTTGGGCTGTGGGTGTAATTCTTCCAGCGCTCTGAGTGCTTAAACATATGGAAACCCACTTTGAAACAGTTTGTGGCTGCAAACCTACCGACGTATGCATCCCCCTGCGCTGCTCGGAGCCCTCCCCGCTCCGTGTGCGCCTGAGGAGCTCGCAGAGCGCTCGCAGCTCGAGCTGTGAATTCCCAACGCGTTCCCCGCCCGCGYCTCTCTCCTCTCCCGGCCGTAGCAYCCTCCTGCTCCCGTAGGGAACGCTGTCCCTGCTCCGTCCCACCCCCGGCGCGGACCGCAGCGATGTCTGCGTGTGCACAGCGCCTTTGGCATCGGGGGGAAGCTCTTCGGAGAGAGGCGAGCGGCGGCAGAGGCCGGGCACGCCTCCCCTCCGGGGCCGTGCCGCTCTTCCCGCAGCTCGCTGCCATCCCAGGCGGCTCCCTGCTCTGGATTAGCGGGGTTAGCGAAGCGCACCTCGCTTTGGGGTGCTGCGGACACCTGCGTGAGTCATGGCGCGGTGCTGCCATCTCCGCAGAGCTCCCAGCTCGCACAGACGCTCGCGTTGGGCTCTTGCCATTTTTCTCTATTTACTCGCCTTTGCTCCCTCCCTTCCCCCTCGCCGGCTCTGGGCAGGCTGCGCTGCGGGCACCGGCGATGCACCAAGGCTCAGTCGCACCAGCCCGAGTTCTCTCCAGCCTCTTCAAAGCGGGTGGCATTTGTTCGCCTGTCAGGCAGGTCCCCTAAATAGCTTTTTGAAGGTCCAATTAAGAGATCACTGTGCTGCCCCGGGTCTCTGGCGGCTCGGCTGCGAGCAGAGGCTGTGCGTGTGCGTTTGGCAGCGCGGGGCCGCTCACGCTGAGCTCCAGGATGTCTCTGGCTGGCAGCAGGCCCCCGCTTGTTGCTGGCATCTCAGGCAGGGTTTTTGGCCGCCTTCCTGGCTTGGCGGCGGCGGAGCTGTCTCCGAGGTGATGTGAATAAGGTATCCTGTGAGCGGGCTGGATGAGTTACCTGAGTGTTTTGTGTGGCTGCCCGGTGCTGTGTCACCGGAGCGCTGCGGGAACGCGGGGCAGGGGCAGCGCCCGAGCGGGGCACGGTGTTCTGCTGCCCCTGCTGTCAGCTGTGCCTGGGCAAGGAAGGACCCGCGGCCGCTTTTAGACTCGGGCTCCAGGGGGGCGTGGGTGGAGAGACACGATGCTTATTTTATTATGTGTCCCTGTRTCGCTCTACCTAATATGGAGACACTTTTTATTCAGAGGCTCTTTAGGAACAGGAATGAAAGACTTGTGTTATCTACTGTACAACAGATTTGCAGACMGTGATCGTACAAACTGTTGAAATGTAGGTTATTTCCCCCACATTAGTGCAGATCTCAATGCTTTATGCAATGACTATTCAAAATGATGTGAAGTGGGGGATAGTGGGCTGGGGGGAGAAGTCTGAAATTATTACAGTGCCTTTTGCTCCAGCTTCCATTAGAGCMGAATATTTTAGATTCCCTGATTTTTACTTCCCATCAGCATAAATCTAGACCAGCTGCTGTGAAGTCAGTGGAGCTACTCTGGATTTATGCATTGCTGCTGCCACGGGCATTGGGCTCTCTGGGAATGCAGGAGGCAACTGTGTGACTTGCCCTGCATAGCATTTTTCACTTCAAAATCTCCTGTCACTGGTGCTGCAGCCTTCTTTGTGTGCTTGAAATGGCGAAGTCTCATTGGTTTGGGGTTTTGATTATTTTCTTCTATTTGTGGGGCTTGGTTACAGAATTCTGTTCACTGACACCTGACTCTGGCTGATCAATAGAGTCTCTTGCAGTTTGAATACCAAAATAGTCACATTAGAATRCAAAAATCAATCAAGTGCAATTAATTTGCTGTGTTTTATTGCTGGAAATGATAGTCACTCCCAGCCCTATTATCTCTGTGTTTAAAGCAGCTTAGTGAGGCGAGGAAGGTACGAGCCCAGGAGCAGCTGCAGGAGGTCAGAGCAGAGGGTTGCCAAGCCTGGGACAGGGTTTTTTGGATGCATTCCTGAGCCAGAGATGGCTCCATTTATTTAATTGCTGTGTTGGGTTTGCCATCATGGGTTTGGTTGCTCTTWGAGCCCAGGCAGCAGTTTGGAAGGCAACAGTCCCTGGGCAAGGACTCCCTTGTTTCAGAGTGCCTGGAGAGAAGGGTCTGTGCASCACGGAGGTGCACAGGGATTTGAGTTACCCAGGGATTTGGGTTACTCAGGGCTTCAGGCTCTGCAGGGTTTTCCCATTGGTGCCATGGATATCCTACTCTGAGCTGGGATCCTCCTGCCCTTCCTCAGGACTGTGTTTTGCAGCCAGGCTGCTCAGGAGGCCWGTGCTGGCTGTGTCCCAGCAGGGCCCCTTTGCTGAACAGTGGAGGAAGGGGTGTMATTGCTCGAAATGTTGGGTTATTGGCTACTCATGCTGCTTGTCCTGACCTTGGTGGTTGATTTTGGTACCAAGCACAGGTTTTGCTGTGGTGGAGAGGTGGCTTCACCAAACCCTGTGTCTCAGGGCAGCGAAGGGGAGGTGGCAGCCCCCTATCTCCTGCACAAAACAAGCAAACCCAAGGTCTGCTGGCCTTAATAAACTCCCAGTGAAAGAGAAGCCATCCCACTGAAATAAATACCATCAGCTCMACAAATTTAATTCACTGAACTTCATTCCCCCATTCTCTCCTTGCCTAAATATAACTGATGTTAGTTAATGACAAGCAGTGCCTTGGTTTGTTGGCACAGCTTTAGCTCTTAGCCCTGTCAGTGGCTCAGTGATGTGCTGGCATGTGGTGCTTCCCCAGCTCTGGCTGTCAGATCCTCTCTCATGAAGAGCTGTGCAGTGTGAGTTTCCATGTGGTGGTGCTCTAGATGTCGTGGAAGAYGCTTGTATTCCATGCATTTCAGAGGAATGGTTCCCACGTGAGCATGGGCAGGCAGAAATCGMAAGCAGAGAGGTCCCTGGAGACAGCTTACAGGGAGGGGATGGGCACTGCTCGTGTCTGGATTTCCCTGGGTATTCCCACTGCCCTCTGTGACGTAGAGGGCTGAGGTGGGAATTACAGCAAAGGCTGCTGGGGTGTGTGTGGTGGGTGAGCTCCTTGAGGAAGGGCTTTGCTGTTAGGGCTGTCCCTCACACAGATCAGCTTTAGTCTCAGGTGCAAGGTAAATATTAATGKTTTTGCTACCCAAAAATTCTCTTGCAACAGACTTTGAGCTTTTCTTTGTTTACATAAATGTTTGTTTCTGACAGCATTCAGAAAGCTTCATGAATTTATGATGTGCTCCAGATTGAAGCACGCTTTTTTTTCCTTTTCTCTTTTTTCCTTCTTTTTTCCCCCCCAAAAACACTCTTTCCTCCCAAATGTTGGTGATGGAATGGCAGGAGGAATGCATATTTCAGCAGGCTATTGAGAGGCAATGTAAACACCATCTTTCATRGAAAATCAGTTTGTTCAAGTTCAAAAGCAGCCCAGCCTCTCTACTTGATCAATTTGCCTGTCATAGGAGATGATTTTAAAAGTGGCGATTATGTCCTATCTTGTCTCTTGCAACTTGAGGCAAGGAGAGAAAATGAAGTGTAGCATTTGATGTTAACTCTGTTTTTTTCCTGATTTTCTTTGGTGATGGTGATAGTCAGAGAGCAAGCAAAGGGGGTGCCCTGGGGGGTGAGGGATAGCCAGGAACGGAGGGGTTTCCACGAGGCTGCTGTCTGCTGAGTGAACTAATTGGAAACTGCTCTGCTCATCTCACCGTGCCTGCACCAGCTGGCCTCAGGAGCTGCTCTGCCCCAGCCTTCCTCTGCACTGGGGAAGGGCCCTGCAGCGGCAGCAAATGGGCTTTTAGGGACAAAGCTGCTAAATCTTGGGGAGACAGAGCTCTGTGCTTGCATGGCCACGTCCTCCTGCCYGGGGATGGTGCTGCCATCTGCTTAAAGGACCACGGGTCTGGTTTTGGGGAGGGGRTGGTGTGAAACCACCCRTGTTGGGCAGCTCTGGCTTGGCAYTGGTGATGGAAAGAAAYGATGGAGAAAACTCCACTGATACARTTCAAACTGGGTGTGAATGGAGAAGCAGGGATGAAAATGCTCATTGYGGCCAAGCCAAGGGGCTCAGCAGGCTGCAGAAATGGTGTTTGCACTGCTAGCAGCCCGTGGGATGTGTGGGAGGTGCTGCCTCTGGCCAAGCAGCTGTGCCAAGCCCATTTATCCCACACCTTGGGAGAGTCTGGCTGTGGGCTGAGGGAGCCCTGGGGGAATCAACGTGAGGAGGAAAAGAATTTCTGCTAAAGAGGGGAGAAATGTCATGCTCATTACCCCAGAAATCAACTCCTTTAGAAGGTTAAGTGAGAGGTGCACTTATCTTTGGGTTTTTTTGTTTAGCTTGTATGGAAGCATTTCAAAAACAGATGGCAAAGCAGAGATTTATTTCCCGTTAAGTGCAGAGGGCTGGTGCACAGGACCTTATCTGCTTGTGGGCCCTGTAATAAACCTGCCAGCAGGTGATTTAAATCCAGTTCTTCTGATTGGGAGAGTAGCGAAAGGAACAGGGTTTATGTTACTTAGGAATTTTATGGGCAATGTTAGATTTTTAAGATGCAGGAATGATCAGGGCACGGCTCTGTAGCACTGGAGAYGCTCATTTCTTTAATAAAGGATCTTCCCCGAGTCAGAAAAATGAACCATTTTCCATTATTTAGCAGCYGAGCTGCCGTTGCTGTTTGCATGAGTGACAGACGCAGCTACTTYATATCTCAGTTTAGGAGTTGTTGTCAATTAGCCACAGCTTTTGCTTAGCAGCAAGACTTTTGCCACAATGGGGAAGGAGGGCTGGCTAATGGATGCTGCAGCTCTTGAAACAAACATTTATGCTGCAGCTTCAGAAAAGGATGAAACTCACACCAAAAAAAAAAGAGTCCTGTGCCCTTAATGGGAGCCCTTGAGCAGATGGAGCAGGTTTCTATGCAACCAGCAGTAATTAGAAACTCAGCAAAGAGTTGGTAGCTGCTGACTGGTCTGGGTACCCAGATTTTTGGTTGGAAAAGGAGAAAATCCAAGATGAGTTTTGGAAGGAGCTGGTCTGGGGCAAGTCCCTGGTCAGTGTGAACACCTGGTCTGGTGAAAGGCAACATCCATCCACCCCCAGTGCCTCTGTCCATGACTCTGTGGGGCCACAGCACTCTGAAATGTCACTGGGGGTTTTCAGGGTCACTCAGAGAGCTGGTGGTGGCAGGGGCTGATAGCACAAGGTCTGGTTGTCTTTGAGTGCAGAGAGGACACAACACGCACACAGTGAAACAGGCTTTTAACAGGTTACAGCAGAACCACCCAGAGAGGAAGGGTAAGAACTTTCTGGAAGCAGCAGAGCTCTCTCAGGGCAAGCTCAAAGACCAGTGTGCCTCAGCCTCTCCAAATCACGGGAATTAGAGCTGGAAAGGTTGGCAMATAAACTGCCTTTGCCATCTCTGGTGGTTGGGTACAGGCTGTTCCTGAGCATGGCTGCTTTTCAGCGATGCAGGACTTCTGCTGCTTCCCTTGGCACAGAGCTTCACAGCCCATTAGACCTCTCCTGGATTCCGCCTACAGTTTCCCTTCTTTGCTTCATCCCATCGTTTATTGGATGACCCGAGTTCCCAACTTCSCATCCCCATCACCCACCCAGAGCTGAACCCACGCAAATCCATTTCATGGGGACAAATGGTTAAACAGTGAGTGGGAAATGCTCACAAAAAGGAGCTGGGTCTGCCATGTAAATCCCCAGCATGTAAATACATTAACAGCTGGAGGTTATTTGGAGGAGAGAGGGCAAGGACTTGAAACACACGTGGTGATGAGCCATAGATTATGCTCTGGAAACACTCAGAAGGCAGTTACAGTCACACTATTTAATTCATCTCCCACTAAGACATTCTGCTCCAAGGTGTTTGGAAATAATGGAGTGGCTTAGATACTAACATTATTAAATCCTCATCTCTGACAGCTATGAGAATTAATATACAAAGGTTTCTTCCACTTTTTTAMATGCAGCACAGTTACTCATTTCAGGTCTTGCTTAGGAGTAGCCCACTGAAAGTCATTAGCATGAATATTGGTGCAAAAAAGGCTCAACTCCTTTTAAAGAGGAGAAACAAGCATGAGATAAACAGAAGACAGCATGAATTTTACTGCAGTTTAAACATTTTTTCTTTGCAAATATTAGTCATTTATCATTCTTTCACCTATAGATCTCAAAAGGCTTTAGAGAAAAAAGTGGGTACCATTGAAGCCATTGTCTGTGCTCTCCATCACTGTCTCCTCCACATCTCAGCCCTGGCTTGTTTTGGTGCCTGAGCTGCCAAGCCCATCCTGGGCAGTGCTGAGGCTCTCTCTAAGGGCTCTCTGTCTGCCCCAGAGTTGGCACTGCTTGGTTCTTCTGCTGTGTTTGATTTGCACCAGCCCATTGCAATTTTTGGGAAGTCCTCAGCAGAAAKGAAGAGATGGAATTGTTGTTCTTTATTGCTAAAATCAAAGACATCCCTCCAGAGGAGAGCCCAGATGGTGGTGCCCATCTCATCACCTCCCTGGTGGGATGAAGCTGGACAGGCCATGGGGATTGGGGATACCTTTTCAGGGACTGCACTGAGGAGCTGTTCCTCAGATATACCCTTTAAAACCCGAAGTGTCCATGTTGTGCATCTTATTTCACTTATTACAGTGTCATAAAGAGATCATTGGAGTCTGCTGTAAGCCCTGGCAGACAAGTATCAGTTGTAGCCTGAGGGTACAGCTTCAGCTGTGTCTTTTTGAAGAGTCCTGCTTATCCAGAGTTAAAACATCTTCCTTTCTCTGAGCATGCTTCAGCCCAACAGATTAAATGTGTAAGAAGGCTTTATTGCATTTATCCAAATAGGGAAAGCCCAAGGGCAGTCAGTTCTTTGGTTCCTGCACCAAGCAGCAAACTCTCAGATGGTTTCCCAAACTGCCCTCAGTCCCCTCAAAGGGCTGAGAGCCGCAGCCCCAGCTGTGTGTCTGCCAAAATGCTCATCCCTTAGGTGTGCAGAATCTGGGAATTGTATCAGCCTCCAGTCTGTGGGACTTCATCATCTGAGTTATTATCTCCAGAAGTGAGTTATCTCCCTCAATGGCAGTCTCCTATTGAAAACCATCTCTTTCAGCAGGGCACTTGCATTTATTTACTGCRCAGCTTCTCCCATTAGTATAATCATTACTCCTTAGACTGGGTTTGAATTCAGAGCATCCCATTGTGGTACTTAAAGAATTAATTACAGTGATGAAAGAATTTCTCTAAAGACTTCTGTGAATTGGTCTGGTTGAAGTGTTTTAGCTTTGCTTCAATTGGTGCAGCTCTTGTCAAAGGATAGTGAGAAAATGCATGGGTCAGTGATTTAGATGAGGCAAATTATGTTAGAAAAATTGATTTGATTTAGAAAGTGAGCTTTCAGATCACAGGGAATTGCCTGCTTCTTTCTCTGCCGTGCTGATTCTCCCTGAAGATGAGCAGAGGCAGATAATTCAGGGTTAAAGTGAGTGGCTCTTGTAAAAGCTTTGTCAGAGAGCAGAGGAGAGATGGGCTGACACACATCTTTAGATAAACCATTATTGACCCATATATTGCTATCTGTGCATCAGCTGGAGTTATGGACGGGTGGGGATGCTTATAAACACACTCAGGCTTGCTAAAGAATTGACTCCTTGTTTTTAGGTTTGGCTTTCCTTTTTTTCTCCCCAGCAATGGTTTTTCCACCCAGCATACCTTCAGAACGGGCACAGATCTGGGAACGTGTGCTGTGTGCCTGCCTTAGCCAGCTCTGCGTTGCCTGGCTCCGTGCTTAGTCATTCCTGGGGCTGGCAGTTCGCTTTCCCCGAGCCTTTTCACTTCCTCGGATCAAACCGAGTGTTTCCTCCTTCTGTCCCTTGTCTTCTTCATCTTAAAGGGGCTGCGGTCCCTGGGCTGCACTGGGGTGATACCCTCGGGGGATCGTTCCTCAAAAGCACCTTGTGAGCGAGCAGTTCTTCCCTGCATGGTGAGGAGTTTCTTTCGGGCTCTCCAGCCGTGTTTTGCCCATGGGAGTGCTGGGCTGTGAACACAAGGGCTGCTGGCCGGGCACGCACCTTGTTCCCCACCATTCCTGAGTTACTCTGAGCGGGCTCTCCGAGCTGCCCAGGGGAGCAGGGCTGGAGGCTGGCAGTCTCTCAAGTTTGCACTTGGTAAAATCCTGTCTTTTAAGTAAAAGTTAAGGAGGTGACTTGTGCCTAGCAGTGCTTTTTTTTTGTTTTTCTCACCTTGCAGAACCCTCCGCGTTGCAGATTGTTTGCTGGAACGCCGGGGAGACCTCATTTTGGTCTGTCTAGCACTGGTGGTGTTTGTCTCCACAGYTCCAGCACCAGCAGCCTCCTTGGCACGAAAATCCAGGATGGGGCTGTGCCATCCCCTCTCCCCCAGGGTGGGCACGGAGAGGTGCAGAGCCCGTGTGGAACCCACGGGTGCAGAGAGGGCTGTGTGCACATTCCCGTGCTTTTACAGAGCATTTTCCACAGCCCAGCCTCRGGCTGGGAAGTGAGATGACAAGTGCAAGGAGAGAAATGATGCTGGGGAGAGCTGGAACGGAGCCTCCCGCCAGCAACCGAATTCAAGGCTGCAAAAAGAAGTTGCGAAAGTAGCAATCCATCTGTCCACTTAGTGGGAGAAGCCTAAGATCATTTCACAGTAATCAGCCCCCTGGTGTTCAAAAAAAAAAAAAAACCCAACCAAAAATACTGCAGGTTTTTGCTTCRCTGTGGGTAACTGGCAAAATCTAAAGCAAATCAATGTTCTCAGAGGCTCTGAGGCCTTTTTTCCCTCTCTTTTTGACAAGCAGGGGCTCTATCAAGTTAAAAATAATATAAGAAACAATAGACTGTCTTTGCTTTTTTTAGATAACCATGTTTTTGCCACACATTTCAGAGGTCTTCTGTCCTCACTGGAACTCTGTGGTTCACTACCAGCAGGGTTATTGGCAAGGGGGTGTTTCTGAGCAGGGTCAGCAGCACTGACCTCGCAGAGGCACATGCCCAAGGTGATGCATTGTGCAGGTGCACTGCCATGCTACAGCTGCTTGGCTGGATCAGTGTCTCCATTAACAGCCACAATATTCAGGGATTTTAATTTGGTTGTAAAAACTTGCTCCAGGCACTGCGAAGTTCGGGAGTGTTTGTTTGTTTATTGTAATCTCATTTGATTCTTCCTTTCCCCTTCACTGTGAGGACACAGAGGAAGCAGGCTCCAAAGATGCCTCTTAATTCTTGCTCATGTGACTTGAGAAGCGTTGAGTTGGAGGAAGAACACTGATTTCTGCCTCTGTGTGTGAAAATGTTCATTCAGATTAAAGAGAGGTGGCAAACAGGGGGGGTTTGAACATTCAAAGCTTGAAGGTGTCCATAAGGAGCCCTTCTTGCAAGAGATTACTGGAGAAAGATGCTCAGGGTGGGTATTGCCTCATGCCAGGTGTGGGTGGCACGTCCCCAGCACCCCTGGAAGGGTGTCCCTGCTGTCCCCAGCCCAGGCTGCAGCCACCTGTGCCTTTGGGGGTGGCTGTGGGGAGCAGAACTGGACCCGAGCACAGAGTGAGGCACAGCAGGACTTTGCTGTGGAACCACAGCTGCTGACTTGCAGCAGATGCTTTGCTGCTGYACAACAATTTGTTATTAAAACACAACTTGCCATCCTGATTAGGTTAAGCATTTAAATTCATTTGCAATTTTTYCCCCTGTATTGTGTAATTAGCAACATATGACGCTTACATGAGCTCAGTTAAAAGTTATGATGATTAATTAGCACATGAGAGYCTCTCCATGGATCAACTGGTGCAGAGCACTGGAGAGAGCTCAGTGTGGAGCCACGTGAACATGTCCCTGCCTGCCCCAGGGRCACGATGGAGGCTCCAGAGAGGTGGCTCCTGATGTTTCAGTCCTTCTGCAAGGCAGCAGTGTCCCTGTGCCCCAGTCACTCGGTAAATGCCACTGTGACCCTTGCCAGGGTGGCCATTCCTTCCTTGCCTCTAAGCTGGGGTTGGTGCATCCTAAAGCACCCCACTGACCATGGGAGCACTTACAAGTCATGATGTTAATTACTGGTGGTTCTGGCTGCCTTGTTCTGAAGTGTTCTGGCCAAATCCTGATGGATTCTACCCAGGTTAATCTTTGATTATCATGAGTATTGCCTGAAGGCTTTGTGAGTCAGGTTGGAGCTCTAACTAGTAAAGAACTTTGTTCAAGCAAGCCAAAACCAACAAGAAAACTACTATAAGCTAATTATAAAGAATGTCTTCTTTCTTTCTTATCTAGTCATAATATTGCCTTTCTTTCCACCTTCTGCTGAGCTGTGAAAATATTCTGCAAAATGATATTTTTGAGTTGATGGAGAAGTACACCCCTGTCAACAATATTTTTCTATTGTTCATCAGAGACAGGCTTCATAACAGAAAAGATCTGTGCTGGAAAAGTACATCAGCTGCAAACAGTTTATTCAAAGTCATCTCAAATAGCAGGGAGGGTTTTTGAGTCCTGTTCCAGCTGAAGTTGARATGCAGAATGCAGCTTCTAATATTTCAGAGGCATGAATGGTGCAGGTCATAATAATGTATTGCTATTTTCACAAAATGTGGGGTTTATACTAAAGCTTCCAGTGGARAAAGGTCTGGAGGAGTTAAAATATTTCCATATTAAGTTCCTGTGTGAGGGTGCCATCTCCTTCCCATGGGCACTGGGGGGGTCCATGGACACGTGGGTGAGTGGAAAATGAGTTCCCACTTTGTGTGGCTCATRCACCTGTCTGTGTGTCCATTCACATGGGTGCACTGATATTAAGTTGGTGGGGTGTTAAATGTTTCACTTTTCCAACCATCAATTTCAATTGAATTTCATAAGCCATTAAAGTTCTCTGCTGCTTTCTTTGCTCTTCCAGTGCTGTGAGCTGCAGCCATTTAGCTGTTGGTCCTGAGGCATGATTGCTCTGTGGAGCAGCAAAAGTAAATTGGTTCCTGATGTAAAATCCTTTTATATATATATTTGTTTTTTTTTTTTTTGATCTCTCTAACTCACTGTGAGTGGTGCTGCAGTGTTGGGCTGGTGATGGGAATCTTCAAGCTTGGCTTTTTCTGGTCCAGTTCTGGATTCCCCCCCCCTACAGCATCTTCTAAAAAGCTTTTGTGCCTGCTTTGAATGGGAAAGACTTATAGAGAAAGAGGAGTTCTTTGTTGTTGTTGTTTATATATTTATCTTCAGAATCATGGTGGAAAGGTTGGACTGGGGGTTTTGGGTTTTCTCCCTGTAGAAATGTTTATGGTGGTTATTTGGATCAAAAGAGATCTTTTGGCAGTCCTCTGATTCAGTGGTGGCAGTGTGACAAATAATGAAAAAGCAATCATTTCCCCTTCTCCCACTTTCATTCTCAGGATAAATGAATGGTTAAGATCTCTGTGCTCAAAAATAATTGCTGATGGCTCTTATGGAAAAAAATGAAAATCCATAACACTCACCCTTTAAAAAGATTATTTGATCTTTCCTGTTAGTCTGTGTTTTGCACTATTGAGTGTCTTTGCTGAGGCTAAACTGGACAGATGTGCAGGTTTTGCAGATTGAGTCTGAGGGCAGGAAACCTGAATAAGWAATTTTACCCCTTTGGAAAGCAGTTCCCATGGTGGGAGCTGAGCAGCAGGGATGGAGCAGGGTCTTGCTGTCAAGGACCACTGGCAGAACTGTCTTGCACAGCATAAAGTCAAACAATTTGACAGAATGCAGAATGAATGGAAAAAAAGTGTAACTTGAATTTGCCATGTGATTTTAAAGTAGCTCAAACATGTCCTGAAGTGTGTTTGAGTGATTGCTGGGACCTGCTGGGCAGCTCCCAGTGTTCCTCCYCCAGCTGCCWGGGGCTGGATGAACAGACAGAGGTGTCCACCAGTGCTTTGCCASGATTTCTCTTCTTCCTTTCTTTCCTTTGCTGTAATGGCAGTGGATGTGAGGATGAACTGCCAAATTTGACATCTTTTACATATTTTACCCCGGCAGCCAAATGGTGCTGAGTGACCCAGCTGGCTGCCCAAAGCAAGGGCTGTGCACTTCACCTTCCTGCAGCATTAACCTCCCATCGTTTCCAGCAGAGCCAGGCATAAAAAATTAGGCTGGGCCTGTATTCTTTATTTGGGGATAACTGCAGCAGTTTCTTTTTTTTTTTGTTTTGTTTTTGAATCCTGCTAATTGGTGCTCTCAGCCTCAGCTCCAGCTTAATGAAGGCTGCTGTCTGGGAATCATCACAAACAGTTATGGAAATGCATTTAAATGCTTAAATCTCTTGTACTTTTCTCTTTATGGGCTTATTCCTTCAGAAAACATAACTATGCCCAGGGTCCTTCCCTGCCCAGGGTGATTTCTTTCCCTGAGCCCTGTGGTGGGGCACAGAGGGAGCACAGGAGGGAGGTTTGTGCTGCAGCAGTGAGGGAGCCCAGCCCCAGCTCCCCAGTGTGCTGAGGGAGCAGCATTTTCAGTCTRTTTGCTCCAGATGGGGCCTGTGGATGCTGGGCAGGAGGGCTGAGAGAGSATCCAGCTTCCCTCGTGCCCAGGGGAGGAGAGCAGCCTGCTCCTCTGGCCTGCCCAGCACAGGCAGCATTCACTCAGCCCTGTGAGGCTGGATGCCTCTGCAGCACTCCTGTCAGCCTGTCTGGCAGTCAGTGTGTCTGTCCCTCTGCTCCTCGTGGTGACAGCTCTGTGCTTGCACAGAGGCAGAGAAGGTTTAAGCTAAAAGCAAAAGGAAAGCTCACAAGGTGGATTTTCCCATCATGGCTGTGGTTGTAGCCACACATTCGCCAGGTTTGGAGAGGTGTGAGCCAGGTGGTCCTGGGAGGGATTTGGACCAAGGTTTGTGGTTTCTCCAGAGGCAGAGGAGCACCATGCAGTAAAAGAAGTGCTTGTGGTTAAAGAACAACGTGGGGTATTGTTYATTTGTGCTCTGGTCAGAGGGAGATGCAAGTCTAATTCCTGTATTTTAAGAGCAATGTTCAGCCCATGTGATGGACAGGGAGGATGAGAAGAGGCTGCCACAAGCCAAAAGCAGCAAAGCCATGAAGCAGAGCTAGAGACAGCTTTAAAGCTATGAACATAATTACCCAAGGAGTCTGCCAAGGAACCAGATGCTGTAAATGAAAGAATAACTTCCATGGCTTGGCATCTGTCTGTGATCCAGGGAGAGCAGGGGAATGCAGGGCTGGGGAATGGTTGCTCCAGTTGCAAAATGGGTACCTTCAAAAATATTGAGTCTCTACTGGCATTTCTGTATGGAGGAGAGTGAACCTGTTTAAAAGAAGAGAGATCAATGTGCTTGTCTTGTGGGCAGTTTGGCCRTGTTCTGCAGCTTTGACGTCAGTGTTGGTTGGCTGCTGGGGAGATCTGGGTGCTGTGGCAGCTTAAGCAGGTGGTGATRAATGAGGAGGATGTGACTGGGCTGAATTCTGAACCTTTTGGGACCTGTTTGTGCCCAGAACCCTACAGAGCACTCTGTTTTCCATGCATGGATGAGCTCAGTTGATATTTAAAATAAGTGGCTCACGTGACTTGTCTGAGGTCAGGTCACTCTTGGCAATGCTCTAGTTTCAAAAACCAAACTAGAAAGTTCCTGCTTTTTCTCTCCCCAATTTATTTTTACAATTACTGTTAAAATAATTGCAGTCCTAGCAAAGGTAAACAGCTGGGTTCAACATAATCAGTGCATAAACAATATCCATCATTTACATGGTATAAAACCTCTGCCACGCAACATATTCCTGAGGCTGCATCTAGGGGGAAAACAGATAACCTTTATGGGAAGGGGAGCAGAAAATCCTCACAGATTGAGTACATGTGGATAACAGCAGCAGTGGTGCAGTCTCCTTTCTGCTTGTGCTTGAACCAAACGCCCAGAGCTGCACATGGGGCATCTTCAGAGCCAAGTGAGTGGTGCTTCCTGGGGTGCAGAAACACAACCTGCCTCTCCCAGCTGGGAAATGAAGGCAGGGAGCAGGGATTAGAGGTTACAAGGGAAGTTCATGTGATTTCAGGCCAGGACAGCAGTGTTTGTCAAGTCAGCAAGAGGAGGAAGAGCTTTGCTTGTGGGTTAGAGATTTTTTTACTGTTTTAATAACCTTATTTTTTACTCTTATTTGGCTCTAATMAGTGGAAAACATGTTCAACCTTGGGTGCAAGGGGATGAGATGGACATGGGGGTGGGATGGAGGGCTTGGGAGTGGGGGACACCACCAGCATCCCCAAGGAGCCTGGCAGGGAGCAGGGAGGAACCTGGAGGTGACTGGGGGTGAATTCAGCTGCTGCCTCTGCACACTGAAAACCTGCTGCATGTGCATCCTCCCTTGTAAGCAGCTGTGGTTATTTTTTTKTTATATTTTCAAAACAACAAACCTTTTTTGCAAGCAGGAGTTGGGGGGAGGCCTCTGTGTTGCTGCAGCTTGGGGACACAGTCAYGTGCAAGTCAGAGAGCCACATCACATTGAGTGCTGAATGACTCTGCTTATTAATATAATAAACCAGAGGAACACAGTCATGACAGTCTCTGCAGCAAGAATCCAGGGGATTGTTTTAACCAAAGCACATTAAATCTTKCTGTCTCCTGAAAATTGCACCCTGGAGGTATGGACTGGAGGGTAGGAGGGGTAGGAACATTTAACAAGGGTTTGCAGGAGTTTTTATGCATATTGTGGTCTCCAGAACAGTGTTCTGCTGTCTGGGGTTTTACGTCTTCCCACCACTGTAGTGAAGTTCCTCAGACATGACAAGAAGGAAAACATTCTCTCTCTCTCTCTCTATTTTTTTTCTCCCTTCATTCTCTATTTCCAAGATGAAATTTCCTCTGCTGTAGCACTGATACAAGACCTTTTCTTCTGCTGTACTATATGCAAACATGTTGTCATGCTCTGTGAAAGCTGTGAAGTGTGTGCATGTATATTCTGTATACTCAGGCACACCCTATACAGAGATACGTGTGTGTGCACAGGGCTTTTCCTCTCTCTCTCAGATAAAATAGGCCTTTCTCATCTCTGTAACTAAAACTGAGTGTTGGTGGTTGATGGAAGATAAAATTSTCACCAGGGTGAGGGGAATCCCTGCTGATCCCCTCGAGGTATTTTGTACTCTCTGTGTGCCAAACGCTGAGTACCTCGGGCTGGTCCTTGTTGCTTTTCTCGGGAGTGGAGCTGGAGCGGCCCGGAGCAGAGGATGTGTCTCCCCTTTGCCACCCTCTGGTGAAAAATGAGCCCACATCTCCCTGCATTTCCTGTGTGCTGCCTTGACACACAGGCWGCTTTCCCTTCTCTTTTTCTAATCATGGAGAGGGCTCAACACATTGTCTGGAATAGCTTTTTTGCCTCAACAGGGAGGTTCCTTGAGGCAGTAATTGACTCTTTCTTTCAAGCAATGGCATTTTACCTGGGAAAGCAGCCAGTTGGTATTTTCAGCACAGCAGAATTCTGCCTTGCTGTGAAAGGAGGTGGTTCCAGATCCTCCTTGGGGTTTTTTTTTCCCCCTCAGGATGATGTCATTTCACTTTGTGCACTCTCTGCCATGCTGTACAGAGTCTCTCCAGCTCCTGCTTGGAAACACTTCCATTAGACARGCACTTAATTTTATAGAAACAGCACCTGCAGGAGCAACAGGTGAATAACCTGGAGTCCTCAGCTGCGCCAGTTGGGCAACTGAAATGTCTTTGAGGTGACCCTGAAAGGAARGCTGAATTGTTACTGATGGGTTTTTATTTTCAATGAGGGAACACAGAATGGATGTGCGATAACACAACTGAAAGTGAAGAAGATGCTGGGTATGGGCAAGAAAACTAAAGAGACCAGGAGAGAAAGRTTTCCAAAGCAGAAACAAACTGTTCTTATTTCTTAGTTTTCATGCCAATTTAACGTATTCATGAAAATTGCCTCAATTTAACTTTGGGGAGAAAAGAAGCTACAGGGTTGCTGTAGCTAAAAGGCTGCATCCTGTTTTAGTAAGYTWGTTGCATTTTACATTTTTATCTAGAGGGGCTTTTTTATGGCACTTTCTACCAGCAATTCTCCACACCTCTTTGTTTTTAAAAAGCACTCTGCAAGCTGCAGGGAAAGGATGCTAAGCACAGTTATCCCTGTTMTGCAGGTAGAGGGAACTGGCAGAGATGTGCAGTAACTTTGGTGTCTGCCAGAGCCAGGAAAAGCTCCTGGATCCTGTACAACACCCCCAGCCCTGCCTGGGAGTCAATCTGCAGTGTGTGAGTGGAGCAGGAGGTGTTGGGCTGAGCTGCTCATCCTGCTCAACTCAACTCTTGTTTTATGTGCCTGCCTTGAGTTACCTCAGTGTGACAAGAATGAAAGCAGTGATGAATATTTTGGATCATGTACACCTTGTATAGCAGAGGCTAGATAGGCTTGGCTGCTTGTGTGGCCTCTCTTACGTTAAGTGATCTGGGGCTGAATGTTGCCCCTGCTCTGGGCACTGGTTTTCCCCTCTGGTGTTCTCCCTCCTCTTCCTTTCTCCRTTGTTAATGTGCCCACACTCAGGTGGGATTTAGGAAGCACTTAATGGCTTTGCATGATGGAAGTGGCAAGTTCTGCTCAGCTCATCAAGGCTCATAAAACTGCACTGTGAGGCTGCAATGCTGCTGCTGCTGCAGCTCCCTTTGCCAGGTGTGTGCAGCCACCCAGCAAAGCAGAGCTGCTCACTGCCCTCTCTCCAGGCCCCTCAGGGATGGGACATGCCCTGGCATGTGCAGTGAGAGACTTTGTTCACCTCTGCAGCTACAGAGTGACCACAGAGGCACAAGCCTGATGTGTTTCCCAGGAGGTTTTGATGCATGAAATGCAGTGACAGTGTTTCCCTCCTGGAAGGACACGATGCTCTGCAATAACTGAGCAATGCTGCCTTGCCTTCTGCTTAGGAAAGGGCTTTAGGGTGTTTTGCTGTGCTGTGCCTCTTGTGGCAAGCTGGAGACTGTAGTTTCTGGGTGTGCTGCTGCTCCTCGCTCCAGTGTTCGGATTGCTGTTGGGATCTCTGCTCCGGGGGTAGGAGCAGCGCAGGGATGGGCACAGGGACTATTGCAGAGCATCCCTGCGTGCCCCGGCTGTCCCTGTCACCTCCCATTGTCCCCACCTCACACCTCCTGATCGCTCAGCCCCAGCCCTGCAGCGATGGCGAAGTGAAGCAATAAATGGCATCGCCTGTTGCTGGTGGGAGGCGGTGGCACAGCGCTGCTCCTCGCGGGGGAATTGATGCTCATGGCTATTGATTGGAAAGCACTTTGCATCGCACTGAATGTCAGTCTAGTTAGTTCATAAATTTATGGATGTCATTCTGCATTTGCCACAAACTTCCCTGCCTTCTGTCACTTTTTTCAGGAGAGTTTGAAAAAAAAAAAAGACAGCGTGATCTGAACAAATGGAGATATGGGAGTAAGATCCTAGCTTTTTAATTTGCATTTATTCTATGTCTYGAAGAGCAGTATTCAGCCTCTGTTTTCTAATTTTGCCTTTTAMCATGGTGTGAAGCCCAGGGAGACCCGTTAGCTGTTGATATAATGGTATTGGTAAAATATAGGTATTTGGAAATGATTGTCAGATAACTCATTCTCCATGCACCAGTGCACAGTAAACACACATTTATCTAATACTTTGGAGACAACTTTAGTCTTTCAGATATACGCTGGGTAATTGAAAACAAATGTTAGCTTCTCTTTAATAGTGCTCCACAGTAGTCAGAGTGCAGTGTGACCGAGTTTTCATTTTAGTATTCTTCAGAGACATTTGAAGTATGCAGCTTCTTAAATCTGAGCTGACTTCGAGCTCTCTGTAAAATGCATTATTGCAGCTGTTGGGAGGAGAGTCTGCCGTGTGTGCTCCTCCAGGTGATGCCTGACCTGCTCCAGCTGGCTGCCCTCCTTGCAGCTGACCAAATTTCTGGGCTGAAATGTGGTACAAACTTCACAAGCAGAGGCTCTCGTGTGGCAGCTGGGAGGCAGCTTCTCCATGTGGCCTCGGGGTGTGGTGACCCGTGGCCCCGGGGGTCTGGTCGTGCCCCCAGCAGGGTCTGTGCTTTGTGTTCGTGCTGTGAAAGCAGCAGAGAGAGCTGAGCTGTGCTGGGAGCCCGGCTGGAGCTGCTGTGCCAGCACTGACCCTGCAGGGGCCAGGTGGATGCTCAGCGCTTTTGCTGTGGGGACAGGACTCCAGAGACAGCTCGGCTYGGCTCTGCAGGGAACATCCATCCCTGGATCAGTGCCCCGTGGCTTTTCACAGGTAGCCAAAAGAGAGCAGTGCCTTTTGCCTCCCTTTGCGTATTGAATTTGGGCTGATGATGCTGAGGAGGAGYGTGCCACATGTGGGATGTATCTTGTCTAACAATTAGTCATCCTAAAAGGGTGGCTTGGTTCTCTTTTTAATCGCTGCAGGGAGTGGGCTGCTTCAGAGGCAGTTTGTCCTGCTGTGACCCCGGTGTCTGTGCACAGGAGAGCAGAGTCCCTGCTCCTGCTGGGGGCACAGGGGCAGCCCTGGCACTGGCATTTCCAGCCCATGTGTGCCCTCACCCAGCCCCTGAGCAGAGGAATGGCCTCCTCCCCTGCTATGGACATGTTTCTCAGGTGGGGAAGGGACCCTCAAGCTCTGCTGTGGAAGAGTGGCCACCACACTCCTCTCCAAAGCACGCCAGGTTTGCTCTCGGCAGAATAAACCACTGCTGAAGAATGGAACTAATGAAGAGAATTGAAGTGCATTTATCCTTTGAAAAGTGAGTCTAAATATAGTGCTGTGGAGTTCAATATCTGTCTCTTCAAGACATTTAGATCAAATGTACCCATTTGGAGACTTGAACGTTTTTTYYTTYYTTTTTTTTTTTCTTTACCTTGGGAATTTAAATTCCAGTTGAGGTCCTTTGGACTCATGAATCACTTCCAGTCACAAAGGCACCGTGGTGCACTTGGGATGTGGGTAATTGTGTTAGTGTTCAGCAGGGCAAAGTAGAGCCCAGCTCACCTCCCTCCTATTGTATCAGCTTTTGGTGCTGTCTTGGGAATAGTAATAGTAGTAGTAGTAATAATAAGAATAATAAAAGGGCTGCCATGAAAACCAGGGAATCTGACTCAATGCACACAGGCAAGAGAGGCTGGGAAGCAGCAGCCCTTCCCAAGTGCTCCCCTGCCAAGTCTTTACAGTCCTCAGCCTTTTTTTGGATGAGCTGGGGCCATGATCAAGTAGTGGCTTCTATTGTGAGACAGCTATATCCAGAAAGGCCATTCTCATACACTGAATAAAAATGGTAATTCGTCCCCAAACATCCACATTCATTTGTAAAACAGCTAAGAAATGAAAACTGTCAACACCTGAGACTGAGAGCCCATCTGGCCCCCTGAAAGAGCTCAATTTTCCCTTTGCTGATCTGGGCCAGGTATATAAATGTGATGGGCAAAGCAGCAGCAGAGGTGCCTGGGCTCATTTCTTTTTGCATCCATCCACTAGAGAGTTCTTCTTAAGGATTTGCTAGGCTCCTGAATTGCCATCTTATCATAAAAAGGGAAATAAATCCTTCTGTTCTCCCTGTGCTGCCATTCTCCCCTGAGCTGTGCCAGAATTGCCAAGTTCTCTGCCTGTCCTGGTGAAGTTTGAAAATCAACTTAACCTGTGCCTTGCCGTGCACCCTTCTGAAATGAAGTGCTGAAGACTTTTTTTTTTCTGTTGGTTCATTAAATAAAACCAGTGGAGAAAAGGTCACATTCCAATGCAATATTTTCTGGGAGTGACATATGCTGTTGACTCACACAAATATGTCTGCTCTGGAGAGTCCCTCGTGTGAGAAATCTCACAGCACTTCATCTTCTGCCCTTAATGAGAATYCTTCTTCTAGCAGAGCTATTAAAGACTCTGCTCTTAATTCTCAAAAAGCCACAAAAGGTGGCAAAAGATACAAATCCAATATTTGATATGCTAATAAGCAAAGAGGCTGTGAGGGGGGGAGTGACAATATAACCTGAGGAAATGCATTGTCTTCTGCTGGTGTGCTTCCCCTGGCTGCTGTTTATTACCATCCGTGTTGCCTTGGCAGCAGTTGCTGATGCATCCCTGGATAATAACATGCACACACTAATATGACAAATGTGTGGTGTATGGGAGCACGTACAGTGCACACAGGTGAATTTAGGTGYATTTCTTTTTTTCCATTTCTCCTCTGGTATTTCTGAGGCTGTAAACTCCCTAGAAAKAATTTGCTGACTTGTGTTGTCACGAGGGTGGTGTCTGAAATTACCTTTGAGGGCTGTGTGCTGCTTCAGGGTGYCAGAGTTGTGGTGTAGGAGCAGAAATGGCATTTCCCTTTTATTTCAGTGGACAACTAGCAGCTGTTGTGGCACGTGGCAATTGTATTTTTCTTCCTCTGTCCTCTATGTCAAGGGAAAAACCTCTCTGAGGTGATTTGTGCTCAAGTCTTTGCTGTGCAGGGTGTGTAAGGAATGGACAGCTTGGAAATCCCAAGTATTTTCCTGCTTTTGGACAGCAGTCAAGAAAATAAAACTTGTTTTACAGTTTTCATTTCTCAGCTGTTTTACAAATGGATGTGGATGTCTGAGGATGGATTTCCAGAGGCTCTCAATTGCCACATCACATAGTTTTAATACTTTGTTTCAGCACAAAATGCACAGGTGTTTCTTCACTTCAGTGTGTGGAGCCAGGCCCTGAATGGAGGGATGGGGATGATAAGATGGATCTATCTCGCTGGGTATGGGGACTAAATGAAGCTGAAAGGTTTAAAATCCTGACCCAAATCAATTTTTCTTCCCATTGGGACAGTTCCCCTCTCCTGGCAGAGGCAATTACCATGTCATGGGCAATTCAGAGCTGTCTCAGGGGGAGCTGTCAGGTCTGTTCCACGTGGGGCTGCTCCAGTGTCACAGTGATGCTTTTGAAGGTGCCAGCTGTATTTCCAGTGCTGTTCTGTGCTGAACAAAAAGTGGTTCCAGCACGTGAATGGCACAGGGCATCACAAAAGCAAAACCCCATTTTTAGGATGTGTGTAATTCCAGTTTTGTATTTATCTGTGCTCAGGTAGGAAATGCCAGCACAGCAATGACAACCTGCCTTCCCCTTCCTCTGTACCCAGAGCCATTCCCTGCTGGCAGGAGGTGTTTCCTGGATAGATTTTATATATTCTGGGTGATTTTGTGATGTCACTCACAAGGACAGTGTTAAATAATGGAGCTGGTGCTTTTCCCACAGGATTTTCCATACTGTGCCTCCAGCCTGATTTGGATTCCTCAGCCTGCACATGTCTCTGTGTTGGGGGTTATCTGGTCTGCCACCTGGATATTTCTGGTGTTGCCCAACTTATTCCCAGTGAGCAGAAGTTTGAGTCAAGGCAAAATGCAGAATTGTGTCTCTCCAGTGCAAATGAGCATTTGGGTAGAGATTTCCTTCTGGGATTGGTTAGGGGTTAGTAGCTATATTTGGAGCTTTAAGAGTATGCTTCCTTTAAAAAAATTAATATAAAAATCTGAATTTTCTGGTGGAAAATTTTATGGGAAGCAGAGAAAATACTAAATCTGCCAGGCTCTGCTCAGGCAAGTCTCCTTTCCCTGCACTCAAATATGGCCAAGTTTAGCTGCTGGCATTTCTCAGAATGAGTGCATAAGGGCTGCATCTTCAAAAGCTTGTCCAGCTCTGGGAGTCAAGCTCAGTCCTGCAGGATTTTCTTTGCTTTGCTACCAGAGGATCCTTGCAATGATGCTCAAATGCTCAGTTTTTCCAACTTCAACCAGCCTTTTTCAGGCTGATATTTTTGCTCTCATCATGGGAAATGAGAGGCTGCTTGGGGCTGAGTGGGGAGGCAAAGTGTGCCCAGATTTTGGTTTTTAGGGGTTTTATTTCYTGTGGGGGCCTGAGGGCACAACTGAGATTTAGTTGGAACCCAGCTGTTTTCTGTGGGTGGCAAAGGATGGGAAATCTTTGGGCATTTTGATTTCAAGATGCTTTAGTTTGCTGCTCTTGTGGAGTTATGAAATGCTGTAGAAGTGCTGACAAATTAATGACTTGGAAAACAAGCTTTCATAATGAAAATGTCCRAGTTTGGAGCCCTGCTTGGTGGCTTGGGAGAGTCTTGTGGTTTTTTCCATTGATTCTGAAGGTGCTGGAACTTTGAGCTTCCCTCTGCAGTATTTTATGGCACTTCATATACTTGGCATAAAAAATCAGGTCAGTGCCTTTACTATCTGCTTGTGCAACTCCTTGGAACTGCAGGGCAACATTTAAAATTTGCACAGAAATTGGAATTTAGCTGTGAGGATTTGAGACACTTATTTTGCTTGGATTATGCTCCTGTTTATCAGCATCAGAACGTATTTGAGAGACCTAAAAATTGAATTCTAGGTTTTGCATTAAAAAAAAAAAATCTGTTAGAATGAGCTTCTCTTTGGGGAAGTTGGATATTTAGTATAGATCTGACTCTCCTGTGTCTGCAGAAAGAGGATAAAGGATAAACCAAGCTTATTCTTAAAAGGCACATAATAAAAAAAGAAATAAGAGTTAAAAAAATGCTTTGAATAAACAACATTGAACTGGGAACTTCCAAAACTTTTTAGAACAGATTGTGCTTGTTTCTTTTTATCTCTGTAAAAACTGAAACTTTAAAAAAAAMCCCAGGAAAAAGTAGCCACTAATAAAACACTGAGTCAACTGTTAACTCTCATTTTCGATTAAACCATTTAGTGAGGAGCCTGTGGGAGTTGGCTTGAAAAAGGATATTATTATTACACTGCTTTATAGCAATACCAATTTTTAACCACAGAATCTGTTCTTTAGGGACTAAATACAGTGGAGAGCAAAGAAAGTGAAGATTCTGAATTACATAAAGCTGATGAAAATACATTTATGGGATAATCTTTCTCTGCTGGTGAGAGTAAATGCTAATTCACTTTTTTGCTGTCCAAACTGAGCTGGAGTAACAGGCACACCTGTGGTGAATGTTATGACCTCTGTGTTGTGCTGCTGTGCTCCCTCCCAGAGCTGGTAACACTTTGTGGATCAACAAARCACTTTCAATTTACATAAAGACTTTTCAGCTCCTCTCTTGAATTTGTGGTTCACTTTGGAGATGTGCAGTTGTCTAGCAGAGCAATGGAGGTTGCACTTAGTGATGTGTTTTGAGATCTTTGAGACTGGAAGATGCTATCAAACTCTGTGATGTCTGTTATTTTAATTTTATGTTCTGCTCTATACAGTCCTGAAGCCTAATCTATCTTCTATTCTGCTAGAGGGAACTGGTTTCKTTTTAAGCTTTTACAGGCTGTTTCTGTTGTGCAGTGGAATTCAAATTAGGAATTATTCCGTTCTATTCAGAAGAGAAAATCTTGTGTKAGGATGGAAAGCTAGGCAAGGCTCAGTGGCAATGAAACCCTGAGGGAGCTGGGCCATGGCAGTTAGACACCTGCTGCAAGGTCCTTCATGCTGATTGTGGCTGGGATCCTCATTCTGTGTCTTAAAGAATGCAGGCCCCTTTCTGATAATTTGGTGTTCCTTCGAAACAAAAAGGTTTCTCTTCCATCCCCCTTCTCCACCATTCCTGGGGAACAGAGTGCTTCAAACCTTGGCTCTGCAGTGAAAAACGAGGGATGGTTCCTGTTGTGTGCTCAGAGCCCTCAGAGTGTTCCATGCCAAGCTTTGGGATGTGCCTGGCTGCAGTGCATTGATGGATATTGATCTGGGAAAACTGCTGAGGGACCCGGGCTGGAGCAGTCCCTGTGCACAGAATCAGCTGCACTCTTATCTCACTAAAATTGATTATTGAAGCCTTGTCTGCCTTGCAAGGCAGAACAAGTTCTTATTGGATTTGGTGTTTAATGGCAGCACAGTTACCTGAGGGCACAACTGCAGTGTTACAGCCTCTGGGTGTTTTCTGGCTCCTCCCTTCCCTCCTCAATGCTGCTCAAGGTGACTGTCAAATCCACAGGCTTTCCTAATGAAATGGAGAAACTGTAAATCTGTCTTTTTCATTTTTTTCCCCCTCTCTGTTCTTTTTACGTCCTAGTAATTGTTCCCCTTAGGATTGGCTGCATGATATTAAAGATTCCTTGTTGTGCAGTCAGTTTCAAAAAGACACATCCATCCTGGGCAAGCTCTGGACTRTTTTGCTTTTGTTGAGTAGATCCTACCTGTTGTAAAGCACTCTAGCCTTGTTTCAGTAAATGCTGCAGAGCTCTGTGCTGTAGCTCCACAGGACCAGAAAACGGGGAAAACCATTTCTGGCTTTCAGCAAGCCCACAGTGACTGAGTTGCTGTGGCTCTTCTTTTGCAAAGCTRCAGCAGTGATAGGTAGGAAAGTTCTTTTCAACTCTTCCTCTGATCCATTCAGAAAAGCAAAGCTACAAATGTTGCTTTGTAAAGAGTTTTTACACTGGTGTTCAGCACTCACCTAAGGTTTGGACTGCCAGCCATGGGAAAGAATATTTATTTAATAAGCCACCACCATCTCGAGTCCAAAGGGATTTCGTGGAAAAGATGTACAGAATAGAAATTAAGTGCAGCAGAGGTAAACAGAAATTTAATAAGATTCTATAGGAATTCCTGTACAAACCTGAGGAGTTTAGTAGAAAATGAGAGGTTATTTTTAATCATCCTCTGGAACTCTACAGCACGTTTTTAATTAAATTACGTAGGATGGATAGGAGAAAACCTGAGGAAAGATGACTAATTTCCTATTAACCTTTATTCAACTTTTTCATAAAATAAATTAAGTTAATGACTCATTTCTGTTTGTGTGGTCCTGGTGAAAGCTCATATTTACAAAGTTTAAACTGTCTCCAATGCTTTTGGTCAGTCCTGTCCTCCCTCCCCTCATTTGGTTATTTCCTGTCCCAACGTGGTCACTCAGCAGGAAGATGAATCCATGTAAAACATGAGACTACAGGGTACTAAGCCATGCTCAACCTTTGATTTATTGTAGAACCATGAGGGTTTTTATTTCTTTATTTTTAAATTTTATTCTGATTTGTGTGATTCTGCTGGGGAAGAGGAGATTCCTGAATTCCAGGTTCATCCTGACTGGTTTGAAATGGGTATCTGAAAGAACCACCTTGGTTTTGGCCATCAGCAGCTCAAGAGTGGAGCCATATGGACCCTCTGGCTTTTTTGGTTTTTTTCCCTTTTGTGGCCTTGTTGGATTTGATTTGCTGTGCTGCTTTAGTAACTGTAAAACGCAGTAATTAAGGAAAACTTGAGAAAGTCATCAACCTTTTGGACACTGATAATTTTTTGCTAGGCTGGGCAATGATTGCACTCCCATGGGCCATTGGTCTCTCAAATGAAATTTCATCCTATGCTTTGAAAAAAAGCTTTGACGTTTCCTTTGGTATGAGAGAATCCAAGTCCACAGAAACCCCCTTGAAAACGGCTTTATGAATTAATCCCACGTGGCTCATCAATGTTGCTGGTGTCTCCATTAGTTACATGCAGAAATAAAGACAAATGGCTCTTGTTAATAGCCCCAGGAATGCATAAATCTTGCTTGTTTATGGAAGGAGGCAACACAAGGAGACATTATGTTACAAGGCTTTTTGGATTTATGGCCTCGCTGCCTCTGCTGGCTCAGATTTAGGTCAGAAAAGTGGTGATGGGTGCAGTGTCCTGGTTTTATTTGCATTGCCCAGAGATATTCCCCACTGCTGGGGGTGGGAAACGCCTCTGCCATGGGATGGGGGCTGGAGGAGGCAGCTGGGCGATGGGAATCTCTCTGCTGATTGTCCTTGTGCTGAGGGGGTTTGGAGCTTCTGTCCTTGGCAGGAATGGGAAGGGCCTCCTGTGCTGGCTGTGGGTCTCAGCTTGATACTCTGCAAAAGATCAGACTGTTTCCACAGAAAAGCAGTTTTGGTAGAAGTCATCCCATCCTTTGGGCTTCCCACTTCTCCTCTTCCTCATGGCCTGTGCTTTCCTGCAAAATGCAGCCCATTTAATCTCACACAGATTGTATCTCATGCTAATGCAGAAATGTCAGCTGGGAGGATCTTCTGGAGATCCAGAATGTTCCCACATGAGCAGTGGTTTTGAGTGGCAAAGCCTCCTTCCCTGGGATTGGGATTAATCCCTTCCCTGGGGCCTGTTCCTGTGCTCTCTGAGGGAAAACCTTCCTGACCCCTAGATGAAGTCTTCCAAACTCTAACTTGGGCCTTCTGGGATCACTCCATCTGTTATTTATTGCACTCAAATTGAGCTGATTCTGCTTCCTCTGCTCCTTGCTGCCCTGTTACCACCTTCCCTCCTGCCTGCTGAGGCTCCCCAGTCTGACAGGGTCAACAGCACAWCATTTCCTGAAAATACCTTGGGTTTCCAGCTGTCACAGCTCACACCTCTCTTTGCCCTTCCATTGCAGCCCTGCTCACCTTTTATTGCTTGTCTTAGGAGAGCAGTGGTGCCCTGGCTGGGGAGGAGCTGTCTGAGGGTGCTCAKGATTGCTGTGTTCATCACCTTGCCTGAAGGCTGGGTTTTTCTAAAAGGGTGCAGATGGGTTCTTTTGAAAACCTGTTTGGCTGTCTGTCTAAGAAAATGTTGGTTTAATTTTTCTCCATGACTGAGCAGTGCTTTATGGAGTCAGAAAATCCATCATGCACCAGGARGGGACCATGGCTGCTCCAATCATTGCTCCTTCCCCAAACAGTGAAGGAAGGAATTTCCTCTTAATTTYGAAGTAGAGGAATGAGCACTCTGTGTGGCTTGTTTTAACAGTTGATGTAATTAATTCTGCTCTTTTGGCTGGGGTTTGCTATTTTTATCAGCCCTGGACTTGCATGCTGCTGTAGTAACAGCTCTGGGGCAGACCTCCTGTTCCTCCCAGTCCCGAGTGTGAGGTGCAGCTCTAATTATATTTACAGTTAATTCACAGTTCAGCAAGTGGAGCTTGGGGCCAGTTTCACAAGTGCYTCACTCTGTTATCAAACTGCTAATAAATATGGGGAGCCGTTGTGAGAGAGCACAGGCAGCAAAATCCTAACAAGAGTGAGAATTTGTGTGTTACGAACCCCATGCTCCAGCAGCTGATGAAAAGCAGATCCCCACAGAAGGAGCACACGGGGKATCAATCACAAGGATGGCATTTTACTGAAACATGATTTAATTGGTGTGTAGGCTTTGCTGCTCCCTTTTGAATCTTTAATGGGTACTGAGGTATTTGGACGGAGGAGAGCAGGAGCTCCTCTTGTGTTTGCAGTGATTATGTGCTCAAGAGAGGTGTGYAAAGTTCTGCACAGTGGCTGGGCTTTGAATTTCAGCGGGTGCTTCCTCTTTGCGTTCTCAGTTCTCCAGCCATAAAGCAGAGATGATGTTTGCAGAGTTAGGCTGCCCTCACCAGCCCTGCCTGGCTGCCTCCAGTCCCAGMCCGAGGTGGATCCTGCAGCTGACAGCTCTGGCTCCTYCTCTGCTGCTGCCTGCCCAGGGCACTCCAGCTGCCTGGGCCACCAGGACCCTGCTGGATTCCACAGGGCAATGCTGGGGCGGGCAGCAGGGCCAGGGGATGCCACCAGTCCTCCCTCAGGGTTGTGTAGTACAGCATGTTTAGCACAGTGGGGACTTCCCTGCCCAGCTGAGCCCTGTGCTCTGTTTGCATCTGAGTTCCATCCCTGAGCTGGCCCTGCTGGGTTTCCCTGTGGTGGGACAGGGGCTCTGGGAAGGGAATATCTCATCATTTCTGTCTTCTTTCCTGTAGTTGCATCTGGGCATGGCAGTTCCCCACTTAGAACCTGCTTTTGTGCAACTGTTTTCAAAGCAAACTGTAGGAACAAGGAATAATGGGAGAAGAGGTGGTTTGGATGTGGAAAACTTCTGTGCACATCTGTCTTCCCTACTGATTTAGTTTTTACTCCAGCCCTTCAGTCTCTGAGGACTGAGGTTTCTTCCTTCTTGTGTCTCCCCAGAGCTCTTGGTACATTTTCCCATCAGGTTTTCTGTTTTCCAGGCTCAACAGCTGGAGCTGATGGCATTTCAGAGCAGGCAATGCCAGTCTTGCCCATCAGTGGGAGCTTCCTCTGAGTCCCTGCTCTTGCAGCTGGGGTTAACTGTGCAATTTCAGAGCAAACACAAGGCTGAGTCAGGTCACCAAACTGCTTCCTTTTGGTGTGGAAATATTTCCAGRCTAATTGAGAGTCCTGTGCACACCAGTAAGGAGGAAAGAAGGTTGTGGTTACAGCCTGGCCTTTGGAAAAATCATGAATTATTGATCTGTCTGACTGGGCTAGTTGATATATAACGTGGCACTGCTTTGCCTTGCTTTCCTCCCAAGGATAGGCTGGGTATTGATTGGAAGATCATCTGTGTTTTCAAATGTCTTAGCCAGGCTGTAGGTGTTGAAGAGTTTTTCAGCGAGCACAACAAAATGTCAAAGTTATTTTGTGCATTAAGCCCTCTCCCTCAACTGAAAATTCCCTCCTGCACTGACACTGTGGTATGGATGCTGATGTTTATATTTGACTTTATTTTTAGACTACTGGGTCAGATCAAAGGGAGAAAGTGGCAAAAGCTGCCCCATTAAGAGATCTGGAAGTTGTGCAGCTTTTCTGCAGCAGAGCTATGCAGGAGCCTAAAGCCCTGTGTAACTTTACCCAATTCTCATCTCCTGCACTTATTTTGGGTTTGGATTGGAAGCAGGGTTTCCGTGCCTTTGCCCTGTAGGTGCTGACAGAMGAAGGGTGGCTGCCCCAGGTGTGCTGTGCTGTCCCATTTCTGGCTGGTGGAGGTGTCCACCTGGGAGTCAGGGCAGAGCCAGGCTGGAGCAGCTGCWGTTGGAGTTCTCTGGCTGCAGACAGCTGCTGGGGCTGGTCAGCATGTGCTGATTCCCCATGGACCAGCTCTCAGCAGCTGKCATAAGAAGGAGTGACTGTTTTTCCTCTCTTTCCTTTTTTTTCCCWTTATTTTTCTCCCCTAGCCTGCTCTAGAAGCAGATCATTGTAAGTCTCCAAAAGGATGGGGCTGGTATCAAGTGTGTCACTAATCATAATTAGCTGTTACAGCAGGAATTATATTGGGAAGGCAAGCCCTGAGCCATTGAGTCCKCACTATTATTTAAACTCTTTAGGTGCTTATGTTGCTCTTGAGAGTCAGACTCGAGCTCTTAAATCACTTTGAGTCCTTTTGGACAAAACAGTTATTGGAGCTGGGGGCTTTTTTACAAGACCTTGTGTACGTGAGGTTTCCCTGTGATGCACAGAGGTATTTGTAGAGTTGTAGCTGATACATTTTAGTGGAAGGGATGTGGCAGTGATTAATAACTTGGTCAGCCCGTGCTGGCCCTTCCATTTCCGAGGCRGCAGAGAATGGAAAATGCTGTGCAGAGAAACACTTCTCCTCTGGGGATGCTGGGCTGGGAGTGCCTGGRCAGAACCCCACAGAAATGGTACAGTAATGCTGCTTAACTGAGGGGTTTATGTAACTGCACATAAAAAYGGTGCAGTTGCATGAAAGCCTTGGTAAAACCCAAGACTTGTGAGTTCTTCCCTGATTCAAAGGCTGAAGCACAGCTGAGTTCTTTAAGAAACTCTAGTCCCTAATTGTGAAGCAGCAGGACTGTGCTCCTGCTGCTGCAGGTGACACGGGGTGGCAGTGCCCAGGTGACACGGGGTGGCAGTGCCCAGGTGACACAGGCTGGCAGTGCCCAGGTGACACAGGGTGGCAGTGCCCAGGTGAGAGTGCTGAGGGCTCCCAGCACAGGTAGAGCTCAGCAGCCTCTCTCCAGGTGACACAGGGTGGCAGTGCCCAGGTGACACGGGGTGGCAGTGCCCAGGTGTGAGTGCTGAGGGCTCCCAGCACAGGTAGAGCTCAGCAGCCTCTGCTCCAGGAGCCCCTGGCCCCAGCCCTGCCCTGTGAAATCCATGGTGCTGTTATGGCAGAGAGCTCTGCACCAGAATTCCAGAGAACGTGGATAATAYCAGGGATTGTGGCCTCTATCAGTGGGCAGCAATTAAGGGGTGTCAAGATCATTAAGGCATAATTAATCTTAATCTTTCTACTGCTGTATGTACTTAACAAACTAATACAGAAGCAGGGATCCGTGGCCTCGTTTTAACACCTCAGATAAATAAACCAGCAATAAACCTGGTCACTGCATACTTCTGTTTTCCTTGTAAACTCTGAGCACAAACAATTAAAAATTACCTTAAAAATGATTCCTATGAGGAATCACAGCCAGACTGATGAGACCACAGAAGGAAATCAGTGTTGTGACTTTTGGGCAATAGTTGTTCTCCTCTGAGCTGCTGATTGAAATGCAAGGTAGATACTTGAAAGGAAATACAGAACTTTTAATTTCTTGCTCATGTTTGTGAGCATTCCTGAGTTAGCAAATCACCAGGAAACTGGCTAAAAAGAAGTGATTTCTTAGCAAATGAATTGTTAATTATCGAGCTCCTGTAAATTCCTGTAATTTTAAAATCGTGTTGGCAAGGGATCAAAAGAACATGTGGTGCCACAGTGTTAGAGTATTTTTATTTATATCTGATTCACAATTGTCTCCATGGYAATATGAGAGATGAAGGCAGAGGAAAGAAATGAGTTATCACATTATTAAATGACCCAGTGGAAAAAAAATTAAGACATGTTAWGGATTAATTTTACATTATAGAGCTGCCTAGCAAGCCATTATCATTATAGTTAAGGATTTGTTAGCATTTCTATTATAAACGTGTTTTTGAAGTGTTTATTACTGTTTCAATTTGCATCAGGCTGCAACTTTGCATACAGGTTCTCTGAAAAATCTAATTTTAAAATGCACCAAGTAGAGCAGTTTATTAATTTTAGAACATTTCAGTGGTCTGTGTTTTGTAGAGAGAGAGAGATTTTTCCACTCTAATAACTAAATAATGCCTTTTTTCCTTCAAAAAAGAAAGCCTAGCCCCTCAATTGGAGAAGTAGTTTTATTAGGTTTTTTTTTTAGTGGAATTCGGGGCAAATCAGTATATGGCTTTTGTAGAGGTGAACACAGCCCAGCTCTTTGCAAATTGAGCTTTTTCTGCTGTGCTTTTGTCAGAAGTATTGTCAGCAGATGTATGACTCAAGTGGAACAAAGAGCTGGGAAAAGTCTCTTGGAGGACAGAGGTTTTGTTTGTTTTGTGTGGGCTGGGGGTTTTCTGCCCCTTGGCAGAGGGGGGGAAAATCCTTTTCATTAGAGCACAGAGTTTATGCAGAAATCCCCTGCTCTCCCTGGATTATTGCATAATGCACGGTAGCATTTTCAAGCTTGGCTAACTGTGATTAGGAAGCTAAATGGAGGGAAAAAAGCAACAATTTCTGTTCTAAAGCCAAAGCTTATTTGTGTCTCTCAGCAGCCAGGGTGCTGGTTCCCTGGCAGGGAAAGGCAGGAGGTGCCAGCAGCCCTCAGCAAGGGGAGAGCTCCCCACTACTGGGATTTGAGGTGTTTTCAGGGGTTTTGGGGAGCTTTAGGTGCCCCAGAGATGCAGCTGCAGTGCTGAGGGACAGTGTGTTAGGTGTGTGTGTGAGGTTAGAGCTGCCTGGAGGACAGGTCATGATGGAAGTGGTTTAAAACAGAGGGAAGAGAGGAGGGAGGGCTYTGTGGAACAGCCCATTTATCTTGAATTCCCAGAAAAATCTGTGAGGCTCTGCAGGGCTGGCTTCTGTCCATCTCTGTTCAATATTTTCATTATCAATCTGGGTAATGGAATGGAGAGTAGGTTTGTTAAACTGACAGGTGATGGAAAGTCAGCAGAGACTGCAGATGCTTGGGGAAGAAGAGCCAGAGCTCTTTCTTCAAATAATCTGGACAGACTGAAATGGTGATCTGGAGCAARGGATGAAAGGGCCAAGGGAGAGCTTTGCACCTCAGGGAAAGGATCCAGGCTTCCAGAGGGCTCTCAGCAGCACCAACATCAGCACCCATGGAATGACAAGGAGCCATTCTGCAGGGCTGTGTGCAGGGAGGGCTCAGCAGCCTGTGGGACAGTGTGAGAGACTGACATCACTGACACCCTGTCTGGGAGGGAGACAACACCTTCCCATCACATCTGACATCTGGAGGATGATGATTCAGGGAGTCTGGGTGGCTTGGGGTGAGGACACACTGGCAGGAGCATTGGTGCTCCAGGGAGATGCTCTGGAGAGTCTGGGAACTCAGGGCCACCAAACCTTGCTTGGTGATTCCTCCWGAAGCTCTGCTGTCTGGCTGAGGTGTTTAAGCAGAAGAAAGAATCAGGAATGCACTTTTTTTTTTGCAGCTCACCCATTTTTCGATGTTACTCTTCTGAGCACTGGCCTAACTTGACTCTTCTTAGCTTTCACTCAACTTTAATTTTAAAAGAGGCTACTAACAGGGTAACAGCACTGAGCAGGATGGAGCTAGCTGAATTCCCTCTATGAAATGCTACTTTACTTGATTAAGTCCAATGACATCTTTGCATTCAGCTAACTAGCTCTCTGCAGGTGATAGAATAACTAATCAGAGTAAAAACATCAGATGAAATGAAATATAGACTGTAAACACCATTCTAATTAGTAGCTTTATGGGACTCTGTCAGTGAATGATCATGGAAGAGATTTCTTGTTTTCCATCTTGAGAATATTTGGGTATTAGTCATGGCTGAATGCCTGTTTGTGTCTTCCTAGCTGGGATTTAGAGTATTTTAATCCTGGTTCTSTGTGCAGACCCTGCCTATGAGGGAGTGCCAGGAGCTGTCCTTGGCCTCACACTGAYCTCTGGCTTTGTGTCAGTCAAATGAAGTTGCAGGAGGTGGCCTGGGTTTGGTGGCCCCAGCCTCTCCTGGGCACAGTGCAGCAGTTTCATGGGGTTTATTTTGGGCACAGTTTGTTTYCTCCTCCTCTCTCTTTGGAGCCAGCTCAGCCATGCTCTGCTTTTGGAGCCAGCAGCCTTTTGTCTTGGAAGTTCATCAAAGGTGATTTTCAGTAATTAACTTTCCAGCCTGGAAAACCAGGATTTCTTGACTGCAGAACTTCTGCCTGTTATGTAAKCAGAACCATTTTTATACAAAATCTCCAAACACTTCCCATGTCTCTCTGTATATATAGCCAGGGAACAGGTGGCTGTGGCTGCACCCTGCATTTCAGAGCTAATGGCTGGCAGGGGSTTCCACCTCCAAAACCARAGTGCTGTGGCAAAGCTGGCAATCWCCCTAACAGGGTCTGCAAATGRTTCCTGGKGCTGGATATTCCCTAGGGYTGGCAGGGGCAGKGGGASAGGGGCTTTGCTGGAGCTCTGGTGCTCACAGAGGAGCTGTGGGGTGGCTGATTGCTGGAGAGGTGGCAGAGCAGGGGGCTGGGKTTTTTTTAAACCTTTCAGGAAGATGGAGAGGAGGAATGATTTCCATGACAACAATTCAGTTAGGGAGAGAAATGATGGCTCTTGGAGAGGGAATCTGAAGGGAAAGGTGTCACTGCTGTGAACCTGGAGGGGGCTTAGGGGAGAGCAGGAGACTGAGTACAATCAAAACATTAAAACATAAAAGCATGATTATTGCTGGAGAAACAGCACTCTGAAAAGGAAATAGTGATGTGAAGCAAGCCCTTGGTGAGGAGATGGAGGGCTGGCAGGGAAGGAGGAGGAGGGCAGAGTCCTGCCAGCTGCTGCCTGGCTGTGGGAGGGGAGCAGGGCTGGGGGTGACCACACATCCCCAGGGGCCTCTGGCTTCACTCCAGTGCTGATTTTGTCATATGTGCAAGTGAAACCATCTTCTCTGTTCCAGTGGACATGGCTGGAGTCCCTGCCTGAGTGTCCAGGCACAACACACTGTGGTTGTGTGGTCTCTGGATTTTTTGGGCTTTCTCCTCTTGCCCTGAAATCCTGTAGTTGTGCATGTGCCCTGCAGGTCCCACAGCCTGGGTGTCCCTGCAAGCTGCCCCTAAGTCAGTGTCTAGTTATTTCCTTCTGTCACTCAAGCTGATTTTCTGCCTCTATCCTTGTAGCCAGCTCCCTTGAATGCTGACTAGAAATGGCCTATCCTCTCAAAATTGCTTGGACCTTGATTATGATTATTCTTCTTTTCAGACACTATAATTTTGGGTGATACATAGAGTGGGAGCYCTGGTTCTGGCACTGACACTGTCAGTTTGGAAAGGTTTGCATGGCTGTAAGGAGCTCATCCTAAGACAATGCTGATTAACAAAAAAACCCCAATAACACCCCCAAAATCATTCCATAAGCAAAATGTGAATAATATCTAAACAAAACTTTGCAAAAACGACATTCACTGAGCTATTTGAATTCTGTGCAGCCACAGCAGGCTTGGAAGACACTTGGATACATTTTCCAGCCATAAACCAAACAGGTTGTCAACTTGAAAGGTACTTGGTTATTGCTGATAAAAGACATGGCCAGTAAAAGGTAGGAAGATACACTGGGAATAAATAACAGAGTCTATAAACAGTCACTATTTGCTGTATGTCTTTGTAATGCAGTGTTTTTGCAGACAAGAGCACTGAAATTTCAACTTATCAGATTAAAACAAAAAAAAAAAGGTAAATAAATTCTGCTCGGGGTGGGAGAGATAGAGCATTGTGCAGGGCAATCACTCTCCTGCAGCAGCACCGTGGGTGTGTGTGAGCACCGAGTACTGCCAAGCTCCCTGAGCTGCCAAGGGCTGAGCTGGGGCTGGCMAAGGGCTGAGCTGGGGCTGGCCAGGTCCCTGTACTTGGGGACCCTCAGATCCCCCTGGGGACACCCCTGGGGACCAGGGCAGCAGCAATGGGCTCAAATCGGTGCTGCTGGGGTGCTGGCACTCAGAGCCATCCCCAGGGCTGTGACAGTGTGCCCTGGGATGGACAGTGCACCACGGGCAGCACTGATGGAGGAGCAGAGCCCCCTTTGCTTTTGGGAAGCCCAGATACCAGCCCTGCTCACAATTAGCACTGCCTTCCCCACRCAGCTCCCCGGGACCTGGCTGTCAGCAGCAATTAACGCTGCCGGTCATTAATTGTTTGGGCTGCAACGATCCATGGGTGTAGAGACTGCCACAGAATTAYGGATTATGGATGCTTTCAGCACGGATTTGGTGCCTGGTGCCAAGGAAATAGGTGCAGCCCACGCTGCATTGGGGATTTCTGCTGCCTTGCCTTGTTCTCTGGGGTCCCACCTCGGCACCCCTGGCTGGCAGCAGAGCAAGGGAAATGCAGGGCTGTGAYCTGAGCTCTTGTTGTGCAGGGCAAGCAAAGAGCTGAGCTTGAGGCACCCCAAATCATGCACCTGTTCCAGGCTTTTGCCTTGTCCCAGCTCTGGACTTGAGCCCTGCTGCTCCCATCCCCAGTGTGGTCGTATAGGGAACCCCAATTCTGGAAATCCTTTAATGACTGACTTATGTAACTGTCAGGTTGTGGGGGTTTTTGGTGTGTGTTTGATTTTTWAAATGTCACCTTCTGTGAAATAATTATGCTGCCTTAACTGAGGAGCAGACATTGCCCTGTGAGAGAGTGAAAGCCCTGGATTGCTGTTGGTTTTTCAGTGCAGTGTCTGCACACGATGGTGTCTGCCTTTTATTTGCACTTTGGCATGATCCAGCAGTATCTGAAATGAATGCCACAAGGAGAAGTCAGTGCATGGTTCCCTTTTTTATTTTTAGCTGCTATTTACACACAAAGAGGATTTCACAGACCCCTCTGTCACAGCCTTGCAGAAAAGAATCTGCTCTGCAGTGGTTGTCTGTTGAGAGCTGCAGAAGGGCCATGGAGCCACACATCCATTTGGAGGGGCTGTCAGGCAGAAAAGGATCTCTGCAGGTTCCTGCATGTGGGACTTGAGTGTCTTCCTCATTTGTGGTCCAAACCTTTTGGGGTGGAAGAGAAAGGGAGAAGAGGAGAACCAACTGACTCATGTTCAAAATGCTCTTCAGTGTTGAGGATTGGGAATGACTGATGAAGCACTTGGGCCTGACAATATATCCTGCTTTTCTTCTTYTAACARATGATCTAGCTTCTGCTTTCTGACCTCTTTSGGTATTAGGATCCATCCATCTCACTGGTTCCTACTCTGTTGTTGCTCTGAGTTTAGTCCCAGGTCAAAAAGTCCCAATAATCATGGCAGGAGTGGAAGACAGAAAGGCAGAATGCACTCTCACATTCCCAATATGCAGCTTAGCTGTTTTGCACAATGTTTTTCCAAGTGGTGGTGTTAAAAAGTGGGTATGCTTTAAAAACTGCAGCCCCAGTTTAATTGCTGGTTACAGATGCTGCTTTTGATCCAAGCTAAACTTCTGAGCCAAGCTGAAGTTCTTACAGACAAGAGTTCGTGAAATTCTAAAGAGGAGGAAATCAGCATTAAAATAGCATTTGTAGAGAATCTTAAGCAAAATGTGCACTTTTCAGTGAAGGCCTTTGCATCATAAATTAGCAACATCTGTCCTCCTATTCTGTATGTCATTTCCTCTCCAAATCCCCTCCAGAATCTGCCATTTTTCAGAAGTATTCTTGGATACATTGAACTGAGGTTGAAGATGCTTCATAAAATATGCATAAGCACTTGTCACTTGGATAAAGCTTCTTAGTACTTGCCACTTTCTGTATTTTAACAAATTAACCCTCCAAACATGCCTGATGGCCACGGTGAATGTGGGCCAGTATCAGCACGAGACCATCCTGGGCTCAGGAAATTCTGCTGGAAATGGGTTTTCAGTTGTGAGAAGTGGCTGCTCTTTTTGTTCAATACATAGTGGTGACTGGTAAGATGTGAGAAATTCAGAGTRTGGCTTACAGCTAAGCTCTGAGATAGCTGGGTTTGCCAGGGATGACATAAAGGAGAATAACTTGTTTTCTTCCCCACTGCTGAGACACTGCTGCTGTCCCAAAGGGCAGGTGAACTCCCTTGGTTGTTTCAGGTGCAGAGCTGAGTGTTGGCAGAGAAACAGGGCTGGGAGGGAACATTAAGGATCATCCTGTGCATGCCCCTGTCCCAAGGAGAGCTCAGCTCTGCTGTGGATTCCTCCCAGACAGCCTGTCCTTGTGGCCTCCCTTGATGGAGACTTGGTGGTGCTCCCAGGCAATCTGTTCCAGTGTTTCACTGTTGAGCAGATAATATTGAAGAATAAAGTCCAATCTTGGAAAGCTTCTAAGTGTGAATGAAAACATGTAAAAATCAATAGTGTGCTTTACAAGGAGAAAATAGGTGTGCGATGACACGGGAAAGAGAAACCAGGCAGATTTAGTGCCTGATCCAGGAGACCTTACCCAAGCAGAAATTTCATTTTATTCCTAAATTCTTTTACTTCTGCTTTTGTGCATTTAATGGCCACTTGATCTGGTAGTGGCACATCCTGTGCTTTGGGCAGCTTTGGGATGGACTCACTGACCTTTGGGCTGTTACGAAACCACCAGGCTGAGAATTTGTGTGGGATGGAAGCTGGCATCATCCTGGGGCTGAGCAGGACACACAGRCTGCACATCTCAGTCCCTGCAGAGATGGCTTTTCTCTGTGCCCACTGCATCCCTGTGTGTGCCTCAGGTGTGCCCAGGCTTTGCTTGCACCTGCTCTGCAGGTGGAAGTGCCTTGGAGGTGTCCTCCTGCCCCCCTGATCCTTTGGCCATGCAGGAATAGGCAGATGTGGTCAGGAATTACATGGCAGGAGGGAGAAACCAGCTCTGGGCTTCACTGAAAAAAAAACCCCAGGCTTTGCTGTTTGGAAAATGTGTTGCAATTACTGTAAATCACAGCAAAGAGGGCAGAAAACATGAAGTGTGTAATGTATGCGAYACCAGGCACTGAAAGGTCAGCGGCTCCGTGCACAGGAGCAACGTGCATAAAAAATTAATGAGGCTCTCTAATTAGTTTGTTGTGCTGGAATTTTATTAACGAGACACAATCGATTTCTGGTTTATGCTAAAAACATAATGAAGTGCAGTGAGGGCTGGTCTTCACAAAAGCCTGGCTCTCATTGATGAAGTGACAGGAGCTGAGGGCGGCGTGGGCTGAGCTGGGGGAGGCAGCACAGGCTCAGTCCCAGGGCTGGGAATTGCAGGGGAAATCCAGGGCAGGGACTGCACCCTCATTGCCCCTTCCCACTGCTGCTCCCCTCACAGCACCCTGTGCTGGGCCCTGGGGCTGTCAGGAACCCAAATTCCTGGGACTCAATTCCCTGCTGTTGTGGGATATCTTTCCATTCAGAAGGTGAAGCTTGGCTTATTTGTGTTTCAGGTTTTGCAACGCTTCTTGCTTGAGGAAAATGAACTTGTTCAGGTCTTTGTTGCTAGCTGTATATGCTGGAAAYGTTTTGATTAAACACTGAGGAACAAATAAGATAAGGCTGTTGGTTATTTGGAATTGAACTTTTTCCTTTTGCTCCTAAACTTAGAAGAAAAACCAGACATTTTTGTTTTCATTGTGGTCTATGTAATTAACTGCACGAATAAACATACAGCACTTCTGAAAACTAATACTCCTGAAAAAACCTCAAACACGTTCTGTTTAAAATATTATGTTACTGAAGTTCAGACAATGGGCCTCTGAGGCAGGAGTGTTACAGGGAAAACAGGGTGAGCTGTTTTCTGTACTGGTATAAACAGACTGAGACAAAACCTGCTTGCAGTCCATGTCAGGCACCCAAGGTCAACTTCTGCACTGCTCCTGGTATGGAGAGACAAACCCAAAAAATACTCAGTTACGAGCCAAGAAGGAGAGGAAGAAGGTGACCTGCTCAGGGCCATCCTCCACTCCCACACAGACACCTCCAGTTTCTCTGGACATGTGCTCAGGAGCTCCCTGGCATGTGGACCTTGCCTTCCTGTGTGGAGTGCTTTGAATTTGATRGTAAATGTGAAGAACACACACAATCTCTTCCTGTGCAACCTTGTACCCCAGTCAGATGTGGTTATACAAGAAGTGCTCTAATTTTCCTGAGAAATGATGTGCCAGGAGCACAGGGGAGCTTTGTGGAGTCCCTGCCTGCATTCATCCTTTTTACTGCACCTTTTTCTTCTCCTTGGARCTTGGGAATTCATTTGGAGGCAGGCTTTGGGAAGCCTTGCTGGCTGCCCAGCAGACAGGTGCATTTTTCCTCGCTGATTTTCAGGAAGCCTTTGTACAGCATCCTTGCTTTTGAAAGCAGGTCACTGCCAAGCAAAGTGCCACACTGTGACAGGTGGTCACTGCTGAGGTTAAACCCAACTTTTGCTGTGGGCTTGCATTAGCAGCTCTGATTGACAGCTTCCCCCTCCTGAGCTAATTCACCTTCCATCCTCGTGTCTCTGTCTGCCCAGCCTCGCACTGAGGGCCAGGAGGGTGACATCAAAAGGGAGGGTCATTCACAGCTGGCTGCCTGGAAATATTTGTCTCTGCGTTTCATCCAAAATTCAGAAGAGATGGTGAGGTTCAAAGAGCGTGTTTAAAAGGGAAGGGTGAGGAGTCTTTGCTTTTTATTAAGTCTTTATTTCTCTACTCTTTGTTTGGTTTTTCCAGGCTTGCAGTAGGCTTTTRTAAGAATTCTTGAAAATTGTGGCTCATGGAAGGGACTTTTGTCAGATGGGGTCTGGTGATGGAATTTTCCACATCAGGCAATGAAGGACACTGGTGTGAACCCTGCTGCACAGAGCAGTATTTCCTTGTGCTTGCAGTTCTTACACATTTTCTGTACGAGTAGAAGAACATTCCTTGAAGATTGGCCAGGAATAGATCTGGAATAGGGCTGCCTTTGGGAGGCAGTGCTTCCTGGTGATTAATTTAATATCCCACCTTGCTGATCCAAATGTGCTTGTTGTGGATGAGAGGATGGGTGAGTAAAGATGGCAAAATAAGCTTTTTTGCCAGCAATTGAATTTGCACTGTGAGATGCATCCAGGTCTGTTATTCCATATCCATGCAGAGAGGCAGAAATGCCTGTGACTCAACAATGGCCTTGTTCCCATCCTCTGCCAACAGGACAGCTCCTTCCCTGGGCTGGAATGTGGTGATGGGACAATGTGGGTGCTGAGGGAGCCTCAGTGTCCTTRGTGCTTGGGTGGCACTGCAGAAATGGGGATGGGGTGGCTTTCCCTACCTACTGTGTTTGGGGTCTGTCTTCTCATCCCAAATTTGCTCTCATCTCTTTGTGTCTGACTGACAGAGCAGTGCTGTTGTTCCTGAGGGCTGAATCCAGCTTTGTCCCTGTGTCCTGATGGMACAARGTGCYCTCTCCTCTTGTCCTGAGTCTGATTTCTCACTCTGTGCTTGTTCCTCAAGGAGGAAGGAGGGAACRCACTCAGGCTCCTTGCCATGAGGCCCAAATTTACCAGGACAAGGGTGGTGAGGTTCGCAGAGGACAGTCTGTACCTAASTGGCGTGACATTTGTCATCAGTCAGATGTTGACTTTTATGCTCAGGCAGATGTTGAGGCCAGCAGATAAATATGCTGCCTGAGAAGTTATCTAAATAAATTTTCCAGATCAAGGCACCGTGCAGAAGAGCCAAGAATAATTAATCTCAGAGTGCCTGGGAGAAGCAGCTGTTCTGCCAGTGCAGGGGGAGAAGCAGGGGTGCAAGGGGAGGTGAGGAGGGTCCCAGGYAAACTGGTACAAACAGTGCAGCTCCTGGTGCTGTGCTGGAGGGACAGGAAGCTTTTCTACCTGACCCAGCTGGGTTAAGGGCAAGACATCATCATCCCAGAAAAGAAAGAAAGGCTTCTTTTAGCTTTTTGGACCAGTCATTGATGGCTTGGGKTTTTTTTAAAGGAAATAGTGAGTTGTCAGTGTGTGTACAGTCAAGCTTTGCTTCCACTCCTGCCACCTCCTCTCTGCTCACTCCTGGACTGCTGCCTCCTGCTTTTCCTCGGGAGTGTTTTTCCTGCCTACTGCTGTCTCTTTTCTCCCTGTGCTGATTCACGAGGCCAAACCTGTCAGCCTTGAGGGGTGTGTGAGCCCAGGCTCTGTGTGGTGCCTCCCCTGTGACAGCATCCTGCTGCAGCTGCCTGCTGTGGCCTCAGAGTCACCCGGGGGTGTCTGCAAGGAGGGGGTCCCTTCCTTGGCACCCAGCTCAAGCCCACCTCAATTAGCAGAAATTCAGAATGACCTCAATTTCCTTTACTCTCAGTGGGAGCTGCAGGTGTTCAGGTCCTTTAGAGAACAACCAACTTTTAAGATATGTACAGAAGGGTTGGACTGATTTGTTTTTCAGGTGCTGGCATTTGAGATTTCTGAYCTTGCTGCTGTGTGTTTGTCAGTAGAATTGAGTATAGATGGGATTTGGATGGGACCAGTTTCCCACTGARCCTGGGGTGTCTGGTGTGATGGATCCCAGCTCCCTGTGTCATTCACTGAGGGCTTGTTAATTCTGAGAACCAATCTGGAGCAAAGTCCTAGGCTAATATCTGCCTGCTTCCCTTTACAGATTCCACACCTAGTGTTGTGTTAGTGGATTCCTGCCAGTTGCTTCTTGTAGATATTTGAAATGCTGATGTTCCAAATGAGTTCTGATCCAAAATGCTCATCCTGAAGGGGGAAGTTTTACCTCATAAATTTCTTCGTTGTCAGATCATCATCAAAATTGTTACTTTTTACAATTTCCCCCGTATTTATTTAACAATTGCTCTGGATTTGCACTCCTGATCCATTGTGGGTGTGGTCTGTATTTTAAATTCACATTCTACAATGCAGTATGCAGTTCCCATCCCAGCTCTGAAGGAAAATATAGGGCCAATTTAAATGTCAATGTACAACTGTACTGACATGTCCCAAAGCCTGTCCATTAAAAAATAATGGAGTAGGAAGTCCTGGCATAAAGTAAAGCCTTGAGTGAAATTCCACAGCTTCATGGACTGTTAATTCTTTATTAGGTTTTCCTAAGCCGGAGATAAAAGGCATTTTATCTTTTTTAAGGTTTGCATTAACATGTCATTGAGTTTTATAGATACATTGATCTTCATTTGGCTAATCGAGAAAGGGTAATAGGRATGTGTGTTAAATGCCAGAGCAAAGATAACTCTGGAACACTTCAAATTTCTGTGTTATTTTTATTTATTAAGTTTTCTTCAGATACAGAACTGTGGTCACTGTCAAGTTGTGAAATTCCTCTCACTGTATATTTTTATTGGCTATCCTGTCTAATTTTCCTTTTTTCTTTTCTTTTTTTTATCTGCCTTTGCTTTCAAGTTAATTTGGCAGTGAAGTTGGTGTGTCTTCACTAAAAACTAACAGAGAGAATTGACAAGATTTTTAAAAATACTGTTGTGTCTGATGCATTCTTGCCTCTCTTGGCTATCTGAGAGCCTTCTTTTTACACTGTGTTCCAATCTGAGATGGAGCAGTGAAGTGTGTCTTTGGATCCAGAGACAAAAGCTGAACCTGACTGAAGTCTATATTTATTTTTGCTGCTGCTGCCCACAAACAAAGATTAAGGTCTGCAGTTTTCTAGAAAAAATGGCCATGGCTGGGACAGGGGAGGTGGCACATGGAGCACAATGACAATTCTTTATCCCCTTCCCCAGCAGTGAGATCTGGGCTTGGTGGAAGTTGGAGAGACGTTGGGATCCAGTCAGGGATTTGTCTCTGCTCTTTTTTGGGTCAGCAGCCCTTGGTCATTGTCAGTGCCTCTCTTGGCTCGGGAGGCTGCATCTTCTCCCAGGGGTTTCATTGTTCCTGTCTCCAGAGGAACAAATCCCTCACACCACACTCTCTGTGTGCATTTCATAAGGAAGTCTCTGTGGATAAAACTTTATTAACAGCTGTCATGATTAATGAAGATTGGACAGTGGTTGGTGCATTAGCTCTGTGATGAAGGCACGTGAGAGGGAAAGCAAATGAAAAATGATTTTTGTCTTCTCTGTGCTGGAACTGTACATCCTCCACCAGTTCTGCATGTGCATCAGGGAGGGCCGGGGGAAGAACTGGATTTTTGTGGTKCTCTGCAGCTGGACAGAACTCAGCCCTGGCTTTGGTGCTTGTTCCCAGCCTCGTCACATCTCAAGGAGAACAGGGAGTGAGGGAAGCACTGAATCAAATCCCCTGAGCAGCTCTGTGTGCTGATCACCTGCCCTGCCTGGCAGCTCTCAGCAGGGAAATCTTCCTCTCCTGCTGTTGAAAGGCCTGAAAGGGCTTCACTGACAGGGAATGGGCACAGGCTGGGTGCTTTCAGAGGTGTCCCCTTGGTGTCCAGGCTTTGTTTGATCCTTTCCTTGCCAGCCACTCTTGGCAAGGCACATCAGAGCAGCTCAGATCTTGCATCTCATCCTCAGCTCCCAGTCCTGCAGCCTCCAGCAATGGCTTATTTTAGCAGCAGCTGGCTCTGATACCTTTGAACTCTCTGATACRAGATTAAATGTTAATTTATTACATATCATTATAGGATTATATGTTATCTCTAGGATAATGCAATCCAAATGTTAGAGTAGCATGTTTGAGATTTAGTGCTTGTACACATTTCCCTCCACTCAGGMAACAAGAATTGCTAAAGGCAGAAGACTGAACAAGAGGTGAACTAATCTGTCTGATCACAGCCAGGCTCTGGAAGAGTAAAACCAGAGGTTCATAATCTTTTTGCAGAGTTCAGAAGCAGAGGAGAAGTTGACTGCATTTTCTRAAAAATAAATAAGTATGAAGAAATTGTTATCTGCTCTGGCTGTTCCATGGGCAAAATCCCATGGATAAATTATGCAGTGTGAATTATGTGCTTGGCTCTAGATGAAAATGCCAGACAAAGCAGAGTGCTGAAGTGACCTGGATGCTGAATTTCTGCAGAATTTCATTCTCCAGGCTGTGGCTAGGTGAGCAGCACTGGATGTAATAAGATCTGACTTGAACTTGAATTGACTCAAACTTGAACTGTGCTGGTGATGTTTGCACACAGAGGTTCAGAGGTGATGCCATGAAGCAGAARGTGAACACGGCTCTTTTGCTGTCCCTGTCACTGCCCATGATGGCATTTTCAAATGGGCAGAGGCTGAGCTGTGATGAGCTGCATTCCCAGCACACCCAACGCTGTGCCCAGGCATGTTGGGCTGTGATACTGATGTCCTGTGACTGATTCAATTTTATAATTCTCTCATTGAGAAAAGAATTAGATCCAGCTTTCTGCCTTCTCAGGCAATCTCAAATGTGGTCTAATTTACTCCTCTTGACTCTTGGAGAGTTTGAAAATGCTGTCAGCTAATGCTCATTATCTTTTATTGCATTAATACATTGACATGAGTGAACCACACAGCAAGTATGACCTCATCCAGATTTGGGTGTTGCTCAAGAGTTTCTGTTCTTTGTAAGTTAATAATTGTCTGTGAGCAAGGTAACTGTACTTGGTGCCTCCCAGCATGAAAGTCACAATAAGGTTTCCCTCTCTTTACACACAAATATTTTGACAAGATCTCCTTGAACTGCCTCCTCCAGAGCTATTGGGAATTTTCACTGTGCTTAGAAAGAAAATCAAACTCTGAATTGTTTCGAGAGAGAGAGAAACAAACAGCCTAGAAGTGCTGGGTGAGGCTCCTTCTGCTGGCCCCGGGAGGTGCCAATGACAAAGCTGCAGCCTTTGATTGCTGGAGTGAGAGGAAAGCAGTGCCAGGGGAGGGTTACTTTGTCCTTCCTGACAGCATCTGCCGTAAATTTGTAAAATCTGTCAAATGTGTATTCATAAAGTAAAATAACGCATTCAAGCATGAGAAATGAGGCTTTGTTCTGGGGCTGGGATGTGCTTGAGCAGGGCTGTTTCAGGAACCAGGGGAGCAGGTCAGCAATCACACTTGGAATGCAAAGCTCTCTCACTCCGTAACAAATTAATGGAGTTGCTTGAGGCTGTTGTCATTCCAAAAATAAAATGTTGAATTAAGTGAAGAAATCGGAGACAAAACAGAAACTTTTGTTCTGGATATTTTGGGCAGGGGAAAAGAAGCAGGCTGTCGTTGGAAAGGGAAGGATTTGTGTTTCCTTGTGCTGTTCCTGGAGAGGCAGACACGAATTGATAACTCAGTGATGTCTGAACTGCAGAATTAGGTCTGTGTGGCTGCTCCTGGGGGAGTCAGAGAGCACATATTGCTCTGGGACTCTGCTCAGTGTGATATTGGCTGCTGGTGAGAGCAATGCTAAGGGCAGACTGAAGCCTGGGTTCAGAGGAAAAAGGCCCAGACATCTCTGAACTAATAGTGGGGAATCTGTAAAGCCATGGAGCTTGTTTTTTTGAAGCAGCTAAAAAGCTGCATGACCTCACAGSTCTCTGTYCTGGAAYTTTGTAACTTCARTTTCCCAGTGGGAAAACTCCCTGAYGTAAWGAGGCTGGACACACTTGGAATGATCTSTGTGTGTGTTTGCAGGATGGGGACACAAATCYTGCTGGRGGCACCTGTCTGCACCTCTGCAGTTCAGCAGGGAGACAAGGTTTTCCCAGGAATTTAACTGCCTGCACTGCTGCCAGTGCCCAAACCCAGCCCCCCTGTGAGTGACCCAGCAGAAATGGGGAGTCAGAGGAGGATTGCTCCCAGTGCTGTGAGCTCAGAGCTGTGGGGCTGGGTTTTGCTGGGGGTGTCTCTGTTGTGTTCTCTCATAGTCCCCAGCAGGCACAGACTCCTCCTGGGATTACAGTCCCAGTGGGATGTGGATGTGTGAGACARAGGATTTGCTCTGCATTCAAGACATATCTGTGTTCTTAATAACTTTACAGGGGGTTTATTGTAAGCTGCTTTTGTGGTTTCATGCAGCTCTTCGGGCCCATCAGTTCAGAGCTCGTTGCCTCCAAGAGCTTTGAAATGAAAGGATGGAGAATCCAGTGAAAGCCCATTGTTCTGGAGAAAGGCTCTGGACCAACCTTCCTGCTTTCTGACAGCGCCTCTGGAGAATCAGCATTTTAATATCCTGTAATTTTCAGCTCTTGCAAGGAATTTTCCAATATCTCTAAAGAGAGATGCYTACATGGGGAGAATCAGAAGTGCCCTAAAATGATAAACCTGTCCAACCCGTGGGTGCAGGGATGCAGAAAGTCTGTAGGATGTAGAACTTCTAGTTCTTTCCTTCATTTTAGCTTTAGATGTTACACCCAAGGCCACAGTCACAGACTGGGGTTTGTAAAGAGAAGCACAGCCAAGAATCTGTGTCCTCCAGAGGCTGAGGGATTAGCCCAAACCAGGGGAGAATTTACTGCTTGGAGGAAAAAATGGAAAATGCTGAAGCAGATTTAGGGCAGGATCCCTTTGGAATGACATTTGCTCCTTAAAAAGAGAATGCCAGAAATGCATTCAGCATTTCTGAATGTGTTTCTTTGCATTGTTTTAAAGCTGATCTCAGTCTGGGAGTAATGGCAACCTGCCTTGGTGATTTGGGGAGCAAAACAGGCTTCCTGAAAATTGGGGAAGAGGAGTTGAGAGGGCCTTTGTGGCTCCTGTGGCAGCTGTGCTATGCTGCTGTGGGAGGCTGTTCATTGACAGTGCCCCTTGCTCCCTGCCCATCCTTTGGAGGGGCTGAGGGCCTTCACCCCAGTCCTTCCCTGCTGTGCCAGGGAGGAACTTTGTGAGAAATGGGTTAGACTTTGCTGTCTAACCTTAGCTGCTTAGATCAATATCTGCAGCCAGAGAGTGATTTTAATAAAAGGGCTCTCTCTCAGCTTTCCTATCTCCATGACAGATAGACCCCAGCTAACATAAATCCTGCCCTTTCTCCTGTCAGTCTCTTGGCTTTGTGTGACGTGCAGGTGTTTTGACACAGAATACAAATATTTCACAGTTGGCTAATGGTTGAGAATATATATTTAAAAGATTTACTTTTGCAATCACCTGGTGCCTTTGGTGAATGTGTTTGCCTTGTAAAGCCTCTCTGTTATTTGGAGGATATATCCACACTSTCCCATACATGTATTCATTTTCTGTTGTTTATGAGATATCTCTGAGGGAAAATGAGTTTTGCTTCGGATAATGGTAGGGAGCCCTCTCCTAACCTTCTTTTTAGCAATGAGAACCTCCAGTGGCCGTGACAAACCTTATTTATCAGGTGCCAGGAGGGATGCACAGGGGTTGTCAGTGCTGGCAGCTGCATTAGCAGTTGTTTCTCCTCTCCAGGTAACCAGAACAAAACCCCTCCGTGGTTAATCAGGTGTTTCTTAAACTTCAGTTTAACTTGCAGTAGTAGCTCTGTCCTTCAGTTCTTACAGCTGATGAATTTGTGACCTTTAGCCACTGTACTAATGTCTCTAATTGTAAATGGCAGSACAATTTCCCAGTTGCTCTTGTGGAAGGGATGCAGAGAAACTTGCCAAGAGCAGCCTGTGACTTTTAACCACTGTATTAYCARCCCTGATGGAAACTCAGAAGGCGAGTTAGGCCACTGATCAGCCCAGCAGAGCAACCTGAGCATCACAACAGCCGCAATGAAAGATAAAACTCATGGGGGATTCCCTTCCTTCAGCACCCTCCCTGCCCCGAGGTGTGGGCAGCTCTGTGGTGTCTGCAGCAAGGTGGTCTTGGCTGTGCTGGTGTGATCTGGGGAGAAACTCGGGGAATTCTGATGAGGAGGAGGCACAGGAGCTTCACTGCCGTGCCCTGCTTAGGAGAAACCCATGGTCCATTCTGATGARCAAGCTGCACCTCCTCCTTCCCAGTCTCAAAGGCTGTTATTACTGTTAACACTGTTAACAATCATCTCCCCAGACAGCACAAATAATGAGGAAGTGGCTTAACAAGGCAGCTCCTCAACCCKTTATAAGTGGAGCCTGGTTTCCTTGAAACAGGATAAATCTGTAATCTGCTGGTACAGCGCTGCTCTGAGGGGTTTKATTTTCAACTAAGTAAAAGGTCAGGGTAAACTTTGCATTTTTGTTCGATGCATTTGCTCCACCCTGTTTTGTTTGTTTGAATATCCTTGTTTAATGTTGTGGCATCTTGTTTTGCAGTTGCTTTACTGGGATGTGTTGCAGGGGAGGGAAAGTGAATGAAGAGTGACTGTGCCAGGTCAGGGCACAGACCCCTCCTGGGCTGCAGCCCCTTTCCAGCAGCACCAAAAGCTGATGTTTGGCAGCAAAGAGCAAAACGCAGCAATCACAGATGGTGCTTGCCCTAAAGGTGCTCTCAGCAGCCTGGGGCAGAGCTCCTGCCTTTGGCTAACCCTCATTTAGGGAGCAATATTCCCTCTGGAGYCCAACACTTCACATTTTCCTTGCCAGGCTAATGGCAATCTGGAGCCTTTTTGTTTCTCTCCAGCTCTCCAMACTTTTGCTGATAGAGAATGCTGAATTAATCTGCAGGCCTTTTGGGTGTTGGATTACACTGTGTCCCAGTCCTTTCTGTGGCAGCAGTGCTGGAACTGGCATGGGGAGCTAATCCTTCTGTACCTATTCACTCAGCTGCAGAGGAAAAGGCATGAAAGCCAATTGCTAGCCCAAGCTAAATTTAGATTTATTCAGTTGGAGTTAATTATAATCTTTATTTAGTCCCAAGCGATGCCTTCTTATCATACACTTATTATAGCTGAGAAAATTAATTTTTATTCTACCATAAAGGTGAATGTAATAATCTGGGTTCAGGGAAGGGATTACTTTAATAAGATTTATAGGCAGCCTTTCAGACAGCACGGTTTTATTACTATCTGTAGGTGGCCTTGCTGCACATATGTCTTTCAGTATGGGTGACTGTGCAAAATGCAGGCAAAGCTAAAAACTCTGGAAAGCACCAGCTCAGAAACTTCAGCATCCAACTTAATCTGCTGGCAGTGGCAAGCAGGCACAGCAGTTCCCTTGCTTTGGAACACARGAACACAATTTATGGCTGAATGTGTGGCCTGATCAGGAATGCATGGTTTAATTTTGCACTTAAAAACGTATTTTAGTAGGCAAAAGATTTATGAGGCCRGAGATGTTGCTTTAAAGCTTTTTTGGAAGCTGGGCAAACACAGGCATGTGGTTTCTCTATTACTCCAGCCCATAAAACCGGGTGCCTTGGTTACATTTCCCACTTCACAAGGTACAGAGCAAAAAAAGCCTCTCAGAATTTTGGGAGGAGAAGCTTTAGTGAAGAGGGAGCCAGGAGCTCTGCTGTGGCAGCCCTGCTCTGCCATGGACACTGAGCCAGCTCTGCCCTGGCCACCTTCAGTGTGAGGTCTGGCTGGAGATGGCTCCTCCTCTCACCCTGCAGCTGTCAGTGTCCAGGAGAAGGAATTGTGCACRTTCCCTGAGCTGCTGGCAGGGAGGCTGGGCTGTGGCTGGGCTGTGAAACCCTTCTGGAATGGGATGGGCCAGCAGAGAGTGGCCAGAGTGTGCAGCTGCAGAGGGAATGGGCTCAGACATTTGGAGATAAGGATGTGAGACATTGTCCCAAGCCAACAAAAGTTATTTAACCTCTGTTCAGTTTTAGATGGTTGGATTAAGTTGTTTTTTTTTTTTTTAATTGCATCCTTTTTCTTGTCTTTCCAAACGAGCTGCTGGTCCAGCAGTGTTTTGCAAAGCAAATCTCTGTCTCCACAAATGTGTAATCAAGACTGAATGCAAGGACTGTGAATTGGTTGCAAGTCCTCCATCAAGTTCTATCCTTACATCAAATTAGGATAAGAAGAAGAGAGAATGGGAAAAGCTTTGGGGGATTTTATCATCTTTTCTCACACTATTATTTTTTATATCTTGACAGCTTCTGGTCTGACTTTAATGTTAAAAATGTACTGGGAGCACTTCTTAACTCTTTCTTTTTCAAATTTCAAGTTTTCTCTTTCAGATTTTCAAATGATTCTGTTWCAGCTGAGAGCAGTAATTGTCATGAGGGCTCTTTTCCTGTGCCAGGGGGGTTCACTGGATAACCAGGTCAGGCAGCAAAGGAGTGAGGCTTGTTTGTGAAAGGAAGCTGATGGAATTTTCCCTGCTTTAGCTGGGTGAGGGAATTGTACCCCTCAGGGGCACTGTGGAGGGCTCTCCTCATTTTCCTTGTGAATGTAAAGCTGAGGAGATGAGTCACAGGATGGGCTCTGAATGGAGGAAGTAAACAGTGCCATCCTCCTTTCCTGGCTGCTGGATTTGGAGTGAGTCAGGGAGAGCACGAGGCAGTGCTCATCCAGGCTCCCTCCAGCCTCTCACAACCCAGCCTTAGCCCACTCACTGTGCTCAGATGATGAATAAACTCGTAGTAGACTTCCACACTGTCATCATCCTCCTCCTCTTCCTCCTGCCAGGCTCAGAGTTCTCCCAGGCCAGATCACCTTGGCCAACCTCTCACTGCCAGGGCCTCTGAACTGCATCCCTTGGCTAAATGAGACCTACACTGATCACCGAATTCATTATTTTCCTATCATTTATGAGTTCCAGAACAGCTTTCCTTGTGGTGACACCCTATCCTGGGATACAGTGTGTTTTCATTCGAGGCTAATCCTGCAATTCCAGAACAAAACAATCATTATGAATAGAGCCATTTTTATAGGGGAATAAYGTACATGTGTAGTTTGATCTTGATGGTGTTTCAGTGAGGGCTGCTGGGAGGGGCTGGTGATTTTTCTCCTGTACAGACAAGCCATTGATTGCCTCTGTGAGTCATGGATAACATCATAGCACTTACTGGCACCACATTACTTGAAATTATTCCTCTTTTACAAAGAGGAGTGTCAGTGTGAGCTCGCTCTGCAGTTCTGATGATGCAGCAGGAAAGATGAATTTTARCATTTTCACAGTTTTTCCACAGGTGCAGGATTGGCTTCTTGTTTGTTTTCAGAGAAAAAAGGATATTGAAAGGGTTGCAATTTTAAACAGTTGTTGTTCCTTGCACCTCCAGCTTCAGAATTACTGATGGCTTATGGAAGACTTGGCTCCTGTTAAGTAGCTTGCTAAAGCAGAGAGAAGACTTAGATGTGAAATTTGGATTTWTGTTCCATCAGGAGCTATTTTCCTTTTTAGCTACAAAGTGATGGTTTTCAAAGACTTTCCTCTTACTACAATTTAAAATAGATGCACTGTTTTTAACACTGACCTGCCWCTGCCACCACTCTCTTCCAGCAGGATGCTTGCTTTATTTCTTATTCAAAAGTATGAAATGTAAGAAATGCAGCTTCAATGAAATCCTGAGTTCCATGAATGGCAGRTTTTTATTGCACAGTCTGACCTGCAGCTGTGCCTTTGCATCTCTTTTAGTCCTGTGCTGCTTTTTGCAGTGGCAGYCCAGGGTCAAGTGAGATTAAAACCAAAAATGATGGGGAATTTTATGGTTAGATAAAAAATGATCGAGAGAACAGAACAGGAGCTTGGTTTGAGGCCTGAGCTGGGYAGGAGAAGGACCAGGAAGGGACATYTCTGGTGCTCAGCACTGCATGCTCCATCCTGTGCCTGCTGCTTTCCTCTCTCTCTGCACCTCAGGAACATCCCAGGGGTATTTTCTYTCCATGTGAATTGAGAGTTTGCAGGATGAGCTGGGTATGAGGATATTGCCCAGCTCTGGAGGGAGGGGTCTGTAAGCATTGCAGTGCTGATGTTTTAAAAGCTGACCTGTTGCTCTGGGGGTCAGGAGTTGGTTAATCCAAATGAGTGTCTTTACATGAGCATAGAACCTGTTACAAGGTAAAATTCTGTTCCAAAATTCCAACTAAATATCCCAAATTCACATCCAACAGTGTGTCACTTAACACAYCTCCCCTCAACACCCCCAGTGCAGTCTGAGCAAACCAGACTGTGCTGTCTCAGAAAGCTCTGGGCATTGCTCCTTTGGTCTCCATTTACTTYTCCTCAGCTCTTGTTCTCTTTTGGTCCCTCATTAGAACTCTCCCACGTTCTGGTCTAATGTTCTGCCCTCTTTGATCTTGCTGGAGTGCTTATTAAAGGAGCAGGTGATTTTTTTTCATGGCATTATTGCACAGCAGAAAGCTCCAAATGTGTCTGGTTTCTGATTGTTGCTGTGAGGAGATGGATGCCGTGGTGCTGATGTGCTGAATTAAACAGGTGGGCTSTTGGCCTGCCATCGTGTGAAGTATTTCTTTTTAGATCTTCCTACAACATCATAAAACGCTGCTAAATTCAGAGATCATATTTTGTTGCAGGCTGGTTCCAGGACAAAGCCCAGCCCTGTCTGCTGATGTTTATGGCTTCCCATAGAAGCCTTCAGACAAAATTTGTGTCTCATTTTGTTTGAGTTACAGCAGGATGATATCCCGGTCCTCGCACCCCTTCTGAGCAGAGGCACTGAAAATTTGCCACTTTAATGAAATGGAGGAAAGGGAAAAACATCCCTTTTAAACTTYCTGTAAATCACTGCTGGAGAGAGAKAAAATATCTGCATAAAGTGTGTGTGGGAGTCCTGCAATGTAAACACAAACGCATTTAAGCCTTGTCTTGTTTTTGGTTTGCAACTGTGTCAGTGTTTAAATCTCCTCTGCAACCTGGTGTGCCTTGGGAGAAGGATTTTAGCTCTTGCTCCAGAAATCAGAGGGTATTCTTGCTGCTCTGGCTCCTTGCTTATCTGCTTGGTTGCTTATCTGTACAGCTGCAAAGTTTTTATGGTAAATGCAACTTCTCAAAAGTACTGCTTTCAAAGGTGGTTCAATTTGTTTACAATTAATCCAGAAAGGGGCTTGTCTGCTTCTGAATTTTTAGCAAAATACCCTTCCTTTCCTGTCTGCCCCTGCTTTCCCAGGATCAAAGTTCACTTTCTGCTGCTGAGCTGGGAAGTTGCTCCATGGCAGGACGTGTCAAAGTGTAAATAAACCACTGAGCAGAAMTGGGGCTGCTAAAACATCCCTTGGTGCCTTTCTGCCAGGGCAGGGAGAGCACCCACTGCCCATCATCCACATGTGGAGGAAAGATGTGGAGGGGAAGGACCAAGAAAATTGGCATCCTGTGTGATATCACTGCCAGTTTCTCATCATCTGGGTTYCTGCATTTCACCCTGGTGTGTTCCAGAGCTGGGCTGATGTTTGTGATGACAGCAAGGGTGGGGCTGCATTTGCATTTGCCCGTGGAGCTGAGAGGAAACCCAGGCCTGATCCCCACCTGCAGAGAGAGGAGRTTGTTGGTAGAGTGTTTCCTGCTGAGAATTCCTTTGGCTGTTTTTGTGTATTTTTGGATGCTTACTCATTTCCCACAAAGAATACTCCAATGGCTGAAAAAAACCCCCTTGACACAAGTAAATACACAGCCAAAGTAAAGGCAAAAGTGTTGTGGTGAAATGAGAGGCATTTAAACAAGTGTAGATAATATCAAACTATCAGARAATAAATGACCAGCATTTCAGCTGAGAACAAGAGTGGGACAAAGTCAAATGGATGGGATTTRCCCTAGAATGTGTCTTTGATAAATGGAGGCTTTAAAAATACACAACCTGAAAAAATAGCTTAAATATTAGAGCTTTTATCTCTGCTAAATTGTGCCTGCAATATCTGAGTCATCTGGCTTGAGCAGGTGTAATTGTTTGTGTGTTGAGTATCTGCTCTGCCCAGCCCTGACAGACTGAAATCACCACTCATCCTCAGAGAGACAAGGAGAGCTTTGACCTTAGGCTCTGTCATTGTGCCTCTGTTATCTCTGTGCATTATGGAACTGCTGCATTTTWATTCCTTGGGTTTCTGTTTGTTCCCTCTGAGGCAGTCCCAGGAGCTGGATTCACTGGCTTTTTGTTGGAGAGGACCAATTGTTAGTTTGAAAGAGCAGAATCACAGCCCAGACTGAATATCTCTCACTATTAATTAGAGATCAGCCCAAACCAAAGATGTCTGTTTGATCCCTCCCTCCCTCTGGAATCTTTTCTTTCTTGGGAAAGATGGCTCAGCTCTGGCTGGAGGATTGACCATTGTGTTGYAGGGAAACTTCTGTGGTTTCCAAATGTGTTTCATTCTCCTCAGGAATCAAACAAAAAAATCCTTCTAAGAGTCTGAGAACCTTCTGTGTGTAAAGRATTTCTCCTTCTCTCAAGTTCCCTCTTGCCTGTAAATCCATCCCACTGAGACCCCTATCAAACCCATGTATTTAAGTATGAAAAGTGTTGGCTTCAAGAACATGAAGCTTTTATCAGGTTGTCACTGAATTCCAGGCTGCTGACCTGGCAGAATGGATTGGGAGTGATGCAGATGTTCAGCCCCCATTGCTTTGTGTGCTAGTGATAGATTAAAGAAAATATTCAGTTTTTTACTGCTTAAACTGTTCTGTTTTACTGCTGCTAATWTTCAATATGCCAGTTTCTTGGGCACATTGAAACATGGGTGAGAAGAAGCTGAAAGTTTGATCTGATGAGAAAAGAAAAAAAAGAAATAGACTGCCAGTAAAAAGTTTTGGAAGTTAGTTTGGGACCTGGCCAATCAATGCTCTCTTTGTGGTACCCAGCAGTTGATTAATGGCTTTCAGGCAGATAACAGATTGGGGAAGGTGCAATGTTTCCAGCCTGAGCTTTGAACAAAAGTGTTATTCCACGGTACCTGTGTCAGACTGTCCTGTAATTGTGGCCAGCACTATTGATCTCCTGTAACCCAGTCACAAACTGAGGGTTCTGCTAAGCAAACATTTGAGTTGTGTTTCTGTTTCCTTTTCTCTTTGCCTGCAGTGGTGGAGAGCCGAGGAGGGATCATGGACAGCATCCAGAGATTCTCCAACCTGCCAACCTATCTCCCTGCCAGCCCTCACATCTCCAATGCTGATGTTTTCTTCTTCCTCAAAGAAGCCAACCAGGATATCATGAGGAACTCCAGTTTGCAGTCGAGGGTGGATTCATTCTTTATATACAAAGCCAGGCAGCCACCTGTCCTGAATGCCACSTATGGACCCTTTTCTGTTGAACAGCCCATTCCCTTGGACCTCATGCTGACTTCTGCATCTTTTGGTTTCACAAATAAATTCACTTTTAATTGGAAACTGAAATCCCACATAATCAACAGCTCCATCTATTCCAACAAACCCAAGATACAGACCTTGTTCTACATCGCGGGGAAGGACTGGGATGACTACGACTCCGAGGAGATGCTGCCTTGTGTGAAGATGTTTGCTTTCCTGGAGTCCAGAGAGGTGGTGGCCAGCTGCAGGTTGACAGGCCACCTGGGATTATGTGTGGTGGAGCTGGAATTGTCTCCCAGCTGGTTCAGCTCCCCTCCACCCCTGCTTTCAGAGGAGACAGCCTCCCTGGAAGGGATTACTGTGGAGCTCTTCTATAAGATTTATGCAGTGGATGGGGAATGTTCTCCAGAGGATGCAAAATGGGAAAACAATATCCATGCAGGTGAAGAGAATGAGCACCAGGCTTTGTCGGCTATGGAGAGGATTGGTAGCATCGTTGTTTACCCAAATCAGGACAGATTAAAGCAGTCTTCACTGAGGGTGGATGAAAATATYCTTATTCACTTACCTGTCAGCCCTGTCAGAGAGGGTGACATTGTGACCTTCCATGTTTTCCTGGCTGATTACTCGCTAGCAGACCAGTTCGTGTTAAGGTAAGAGAATTCTTTAAGTGTTGTATGCAAAACAAATTGGGGCAAATCAATGTTGGTTGTAAATCTTTGGCTGTATTTAGTGTTTTCACAACAGAATTGCATTTTCTCTTCAATAGGGGGAAACTGTAAGTAGTSTTGAATTATCTGTGTGGATGACACTTTTTGGAACATGGGCATTGATTTTAAAATATGGGCTCTAAATGTTTGTTTGATTATTTTTTGTTTTAATTCTGTTTGCTTCTAGTGATAATTCTGCCTCTGTAAGTCAGCCAAGGGTAACTGCTGTGATGTGTTTTGCTAAAGAGTTTGCAGGAGGGTTTTCTGTTTCTTGGTGAAGTTTCCTCTTGTTTTTATCAAATTTATTATCATCATCTTTCCAAAATGCACGGGCTACATCTTGCACAGGTCAAACGTGCAAGAACTCTTTTGTGGCATTGTACAGAGGGCAGCTGAGGGGTGAGGAAAGGAGCTCAGCCTGTGTAGGAATCCCATGGCAGAGCCAGGATTTGGGGCCAAACTTTGCAAGTTGTCTTCAGYTTTCTGATAAGATCAGCCCATTCTGCTTCTTCAAGCTTTTGACTGCTTGTTTTGTGGTCCATTTTGAAGTTTGGGGACTCTCTGTTGACCTTTCTTTGTGAATCTGCCTGTGATAGGAGAATTCAGACACTTCCAAGCACCTCGAGGGTACTGCTGTGTGTTTGTTATGTCCTTAACTGTCAGACTCTGCATTCAAAGCTGCACTAGGACCAAATTCAGAGACAAATGCGAGCCAAACTGGGGGAATGAAAGGGCCAAAAGGTAATTGGGAAGTGTCATCTGCTGTAAGGATGTGAGACTCACGGGAAAGGAGCTGCAGCCCCTGCAGGAAAACCTCCGAGCTGATTCGTGCCTCACTCCCAACTTGGTGATCCCAAATGATGGGAGCAGAACGTGACAGAAGGGCACTTTGGGGACAGATGTTGAGAAAACAGACAGCAAACCTTATACAGCACTTTCCAATCACTCAGCATTTGTGAAATATCACGTGCATATCAATAAACTTCCAGATTGCTGCCCCAATGGGGACGAGCGTTTCACAGCACGGCCCTGCTATGGGGGGAAATGGGTGAGGAATGTAATGGGGTTTAACCAAACTTTAAAAGGTTTGGGTCAGCAAGGGTCTTCCTTTAAACACAACCTATTCGTGCTTTTCCATGGATTTACAGTTTTTAATTAGTTAGATATGAATGTGGGCAGTGAGGAGATGGCCTGGCCTCACGGAGCAGGCGGGTATTGATCCTCGCTGCYAGAGCTGAGAGATTAGAGAATTTGCCTAAGGCTCTGCAAGGATTTAACATCAGCCCTTAATTCTCAGGGTTTTGTTCTCTWCCCCACACCACAGATAAAATTCCCAAGGTATTAGAGACAACCTAAGATGAGGATTCTTTCCACTGGAATTTCTAAAGTAGCATTTACCTCGTAACAAATGGTGCAAGGGTAGGGTTTTGATGTTTCTGCTGGCCAGGAAATAACCAAAAACTTCTTGCAGAGACACTTTTGAAATGCTGTYTTTCAAAAGCAAAACAGGCCCTGGAAGCACTGAGCAAGTGACTGATCTGGGTTTTCAGGGAAGCAGATAATGAGGGAGCAGCTCCCAGCCTGGGGAGCCCCAGGATGMTCCACAAGAGCCTTGGCTGCTGCTGAGACCTCTCCTTGTCCCACAGCCCCTGGGATCTGCGTGGCTCCAGCTGCCAGGTGTTCTCCCAACATGTGSAACATCCATCTCCATGCCCCTGAGCTGCTGGGAAGGCAGTCAGGTTTCCATGGGGATTTCCTTCTCTGAAAAGTGGATGGAGTCTGTTCATCTCCAGGAAATGTTTCTGGTACAATAAATCAGCATGTTTTACGTGCCCAGAAATATYTCCTTGGAAAATTCAGTTGGCTCTCTGTAGTCTAGCCTGTCTGGGCTTTTATTTGGCTTTGCCTGCATTGTTCTYTTCATCAGAGAAACTGAAAATATTTTTATTTACCCTTCAGTAGAATGCTGAAAGTGAGAGGCAGAATGCAATTCTGCTGGTGCTTCACCTGTCCTTTAGAATGGAAGGAGTACCTGCAACTGTTGCTGTGATKATTTTGAATGGTACATGCTGGGTCCATGGAGAGATTTTCCAGCTGAAGTTGACATGGAAGGCAGGGAATGATGCTGAGGGAAATAAAAGCACTATGGTGCCTACATCTAATTTATGCAGTTCCCCTCACCAGCTTTYCCTGTTTTTCTGCTCAATGCTAATGTCTGTGAAAACCCAGAAGGTTCTTATATACATAGAMTTTCTGTGTGTTATAGCCAGTAAAAAAACATATTGAAGTGAATGTTTGCCTTGGGAAATACATTTTTGCCTAATATAACTGATAGATTTTAATCATATCTGTTGTAAGTGTGGCAGGGTCTGACTCATATGAGAGGATAGATCAAAACCAAGTCATTGTCAGCACAGCATTTGGTGTCAGCCTTGAGCTCTGACAGGATGCAAAGGAGCAGAWATGCTCAATTTAATGCACCTCTTTACTATTTCATGTTGTGTTGCACAGTATTTTATTTTATGCTGGGTTTTTCCTAGCAGAACCGACTTCAATTCTCAAATGGGAGCTGATTCTTTTTTGTTTTGGTGAAATCTGTGGTTCTAAACCAAGCTTGGAAAGTGAAAAGCAGTTGGAAGCAGCTCCTGGACTCAGCAATGTGCTGTATTGAGGGACACCCACTCGTTAAATCCCCATCCTCCCAATCCCTACACCTACAGGGTGACACTGGAGCTGCTTTGGGAAGCTCCAGCCCCTTCCCAGTCCCTTCCATCAGCCCAAACTGGTTTTGCTTGGCTGGAGCTAGGTCTTGCTTGGTTATTTTGTTCAATAACTTGAATTTCAGGTGGAGCTGGAGCTCTGGTGGAGCTGTGTTTGAAATAAAACACATTTGTTCCTTTTCCTGCTGGACTCCAGGCAGCGTGGTTTGGTGTCAGGGCAGGACATGGAAGTGCCAAGGGGCAGAATTTGGGGTGCWTTCAGTGCCTTTGCTGTGCCTGCCACTCCTCTTTGCTGACAGATGATCTGTACATGAGTGCCATGAAATGCTTGTGACACTGCAGATGAATTTGTGGCCTTGCTGCTCTGSTCTGAACTGCAGAATTCACCAGCTGGGAAGATGAACTCTGCCCATTATGTTTGGTGGCTCGTCACTAAGCACAGTTTAACTGTAAAGGTTGGTGAAATGGGCTATGTTGGCATGATTAAACTCTTTCATGGGCCACCTTGTTTAAAAAAAAAAGGGGTAAAAATGAAGGACAGCTTTGAGATTCCAGCAGGACTCATGCATACTTCAGTGCCACACATTTTCAGGCACTTTCTGCCCTTTGATGTGCTGGAGTATCTCTGTTTCCTTCTTCACTGRCAAATTAGAATGAAATGCAGTAAATGAGGAAAGAAAAGATGGAAATCAKGACTACAGGAGGGGTAACAGCAACTTTAGTGCTAATTGCTAAACAGAAAAAGTCTCCTGATACATGGAGGAGTTGTAAAAGAGACAGGAGAAAACAATTCCTGCTCAACTGGAAGAACAGAAATCTCATCTAATAGCACTGGGAATGGCTTCTGTTTCTTCTGTGGTGTTTGTTATTATTTAACTCCATCTTGAGACCCAGAGGATGTATTCAAAAGAAAAATGGGAGTCAATTTGTACAGCAGGAGAACATTTAATGAAATAAATGGACAATTGCCCCTTGGTTATAGGAAAGRAATGAGGACACTCTCTTTAGGAGTAAACAATGGATTTTTGGCCTGTTTTCCAAGTCTCCCCATCTCAGCTGCCAGTGAGGATGTGCTGCTCCTGGAAGCTGAGCACTAACAGCAAATGGTCACACACAGAACGTGGCTCTGTTGGCATCCTTTACACGTCCCCAACACCAACAACCCATCCTTACCCTCCTTTTGTTCGAGTCAGAACAGAGCTGGAGASTGGAGACATTCCAGGAATAACAGCRARGGGCTGGGAGCAGSKGATGGGTGCCTGGGAAGGGGGATGGAAGTGGCTCAGGATGTGGRGCTGTGGCTGCAGGGGTGGCAGGACCCTGCTCAGGGACCTCAGTGTCACCCAGGACAAGGATTATCCAGCCCTCCCTGCCCTGCTCCACGCAGAGCAAGGACACACATTGCCTTTGGGCTGGGGGATGAACCAGGACCAGGTGAAATCCATGCCAGCACACCCTCCCTGATTATCCTCACTAGGCAAAATGATATTAAGGATTGATATTAATAAACACATATCCATATGGAGGAGGTGATGGCTCCTGCTAAGGAATAAAAATTGCACAGACCATTAAAAGTGACTTAGAAGGCTTCTGCGTTAATAATGAAAGATCTGGAGAAGTCTGAGCAGTCGTCTAGGAGGCCAGAAAAAGATCATTAAGAGGATGTCTCCTGCCAATAGCTGCCAAGAGCAAACAAGGGAAAGAAAACAGAAGGTTTTGGATCTGGAAATGCATAGAAAATGAGAGAGTACAGACTGTGGGGAATGTGCCTGGCTGCCTGTGAGGAGGAGGCTCCACATGGCCTTCATCTCTCCTGAGCAAGCTGCTGGGAAAGGGGGAGCACTGTCACTGGGATTACTGCTGGAGACAAAGAAATGAYTCACTGAAACATCCTTTGAGCATGAACATTCAGCAGAAATCGAGGTGTTGAGAGAGGATTAAAAAATGCTCTTCTGAAATCAGAAATGCTGGTTCAGATTTAGAAATAATCACAGAAATAAACYATTACTGGTGGCTTGGGTATAATTCGGTTTTTAGTCCAAAATTTTAACAAACCCAGGATGAATGCTGAAATTTTTGGTTTATATTTTCTCTCAGAATGTACATGGAGCTAAATGTGAATATGAAACAGTCATAAACAATATTAATAAAAACATCAAGCACTGCTAAGTCTGGAAATGCCAGATGTGTCTGTGCAACCTTACTTCAGTCCCCAAGTACTTATGCACTGTTTCAAATTCCTCCAGGACAGATTCACACTATTTTTTTCCCAGATCTGCTGCTTCATTGGATGYCTTTATTGTCTTCCTCCCACTGTTTTCTTTTCTTTTTGTTACTGAATGGGGAAAGGGAGTACCATCCTTTCAGGCCACTCCTGTGGAGCCTGGGGGAGCTGTCACCAGAATGATTTTTTTTGGCTTGAATGAACCATTTCTATAAATCCTCTTTCAGGAGAGGTTGAACCATTCTTTTATTTTTCTTACTTCTGTTTGAGACGGGCTTGTGGCCCAGAAAAATTGGCTGTAGCTGATGAAAAGCTGCCATGAGGGGATGGAGTTACCACATCCAGGATGCTGGATGAAGCAGTCAGACCTGAATCTCTCTTGGCTGAAGGGAAAAAGRTTTCTTCCCTGGGAGCTGCTGGCAGTCCATGGCTCTGCTGCCTCCATATCCATGAGCCAGCCTGGAAATAATTAATTGTGCCACACTGGCAGCTTCTCTCTCCTCCTCATGTGCCTTTAGATAACCTCCTCTGCCCTAGCTGCTCTGCAGAGGGAGAAGAAAAGAAACCACCCCCTCACACGGTGTTAAAACCAGCTCAAAATTACAAAAAAAACCAACTCCTCCTTAGAGCTCGAGCAATTCTAAAAGCTGAGAAAGCAATGGATCTCTGACAGGGAATAAATGATCCAGTGAATCCTGAAAGACCCTGCAAGACTACAGTCAATAAAGCTTTCTAATGGAATTTTAGATAAAGGTCAACTATGTGCTGCAATAATCAGCTGTCCATGATCAGTGAGAGGCAGAGCAGAGTGACAGAGAGAAGCCCTGGGAATTGTTGGATATTGGCTTGGAAGCGCCTCCAGATGGGACTGCAGCCTCGTGGTGATCAAACAGGGGTTTTAATTGAGATGTTTCCTGGTGGAAATCTCTGTTGCCCTGCAGAAGGGGACCTGGACGTGCTGCTCTGTGCACAAACCAAGCTCCTGGGCTGTTAGGGAGGTGCTGGTGAGGGGAAGGAGGATGGGACAGGCTCCTGGTGSCTGTGGCAGATGTTCCCACTGTCTGCTCCTTCCCTTGGCTCAGGCAGGTTCTCTCTCTCATGGGAGTGGGCAAATGTCTGGAAGAGTTGGAGGGGAGGGTGGATCAAAATGCAGAATTAGATTAATTACAGACATTTAGCTTGTGTGTGTATTCACCAGTGTTTTTCACTGAGAAGGTGAATTTCTCATTTCATGTGTGTGTTAGAACACTGAGTACATCTGGAATGAAACAAGGACYCACTTCCCATTGGAAAAGGTGTTTGGTTTGCCTTGAAACCCCAGTTCTTCCATTCAAGCCCTGCCAGCACTGTCTCATCCATCTGCACCTGTGAGCAGYARGGATGTGTCATTGTCATGTAAATCAGTTCGCTGTATTTCATACTTCTGTACTTCCATGAAGAAGGAAAAAAAAGAGAGCTGGTTGTGTTGATTSTGAGCTGTTTGGTGCACGAGCAGGTGTCTCCTGGCTGCTCTACCAGTGGAGTTTGGTGCTGTGTGTCACTGGTGGCTCTGCATCTCGTTTGGCACATCACTGTTTGGCACCAGAGTGACACAGGATTGTGAGAGGGGCTCTGAAAGCTCCTGTGTGCCCATGTGAGCAGGCATTGCTGTGCTCTGCACAGGGAGGGGATGTGACAGGCACTTCCATAGATCTGCAGGGTGCCAATACAACACGGGACTTGACACAAACTCTGCCTTGTTGATGGTAATGGGAAGAGATTTTACATTTCTAAATGCTCCGGGTTCTACAAGCTTGTTCTAAGCTGAACCCCATCTCCGAAAGCTTCGACATGACAGCTCCTGCTAATTAACTGCAGCAGCTCCTGCAGGGAATGGGCTGGGAGAGAGCAGGGGATGGAGCAGGGAATGGGCTGTGTGAGAGCAGGGAATGGTCTGTGAGAGAGAACAGGGAATGGGCTGTGTGAGGGCAGGGAATGGACAGGGAATGGGCTGTGCACCACATGCTCCTGGTGCTGAGCCTGCCTGGGGTGGGGATTGTGGAGCTGACCCTTGGTTTGTGGCTCTGTCCGTGTGGGGTGTGTGGGGTGGGATCCCTTTTTGCTTCAGAGGGGCCCCAAAGGTTCAGCCTCTCCAGCCGGCTCAGGGCATCGCCACTGCTCCTCCCCACAACTTGTTTGTGCTGGGGGTTATCCTCTCCTCCCTGATGTGATTAATGTTGGTGCAGCTCTGAAATGGGAAGGGAAACACAGAAGATGGAATTAGAAGCTGGGTTTTGCCTGTGAGCGCCCGGCTCTGAGTTCAGTTCCCTCTGTTAATGAACACAAAGCTGCCTTGGGGTGACAAAACTGCTTAAATCCACAGTATCACAAAGGGCAATTTAAGGAAGACAGCTGCAAGACAAACATTTTCTTCATCAGTTTCTTTTATTTTTTACCTTGTAGTGTGGTTGGAAACKCAGGTCAGCAAAGGTTCGTGTCTTTGAGTGATCATTTCAAGTTTGGGGCGCCCTGTGTCTCTGCAAACTGTGTGTGCTCATGAACGAGCCCCCGGCGGGGAGCGTGGGGGCAGCCTTTGTTTTGGACAATATGCTGAGTAGTCCCTGCTTTGTGCTGCCAGACAATGATGGCATTGATCAGCTCCTTGTACAGCTCTTCATTAGCTGGCAGCGCAGTAAATCACGGTCTTGTTTAAACAAGTCAGACACAACAGTGATTCGGTCGTTGATGCAGTTACTTCTCCTTCTATTCATTACATTCAGGGTAATGAATAGTGTTAAAAGGAGAAAAATGCGACTACTTCGAAATTTCCTTTTTTTCCCGGGATGTTTTAGGCCATGCATTGCTGCCATTTTATCCCGGTAAAAACCAGATTACTCTCCTGTGAAGCTGATGAAGCATTGCTTGGAGTGAGCACATTGATCTCAATTTCTTCATGCTCCCCCGATGCAACAGAGAGTTGCTTTTGTCCTTGTGTTTACCCATGAGTTTTGGCATGGTCTGATAGAAGAAAGGCCACTGTGATAGTTTGCTGGCAGCTTTGGGGAGGAAGGACTCTCAGAAAGAGCAGGGAACCAAATATTGCAAGAAAATTGTCAACATCTCTTCTTGTTTTGGGTGCTGCTGCTGCTCCCCATGCAATTTATGTCAATAAAAGACTCCTAAGAAATGGTTTTGGACAAGGCAGAGCAGGGAGCTGTGCTGTGTGTGAGGTATTTAAAGCTTCAAATAGCTGCCACGTCTGCCTTGGATGCTGTACCCAGCCAGGTTATGAAAGAAATCATATTAACAAAGTTATTGGATCCCAGATGAATCTAAAGAGCTGCAGGAGAAGAAAAGAGTGACAAATGAGTCTGCCATTCCGAGGCACAGCAAATGGTGCTTACAGTTAAAGCTATTCCACTGCTTGCACCATTCCCTGCCAGCCCCGGAGCAGCGCGTGGGCAGGGGAGAGCAGCGCTGCCAGGGCGGGGGAGCCTGCGGCTGCCAGAGCCCCTGCAGTGGGGCCAGTGCTCTCCTCTCCTCTCCTCTCCTCTCCTCTCCTCTCCTCTCCTCTCCTCTCCTCTCCTCTCCTCTCCTCTC
>CADDXX010000147.1:91251-108996 GCA_902810485.1 Alauda arvensis | reverse complement strand
TTTTTTCCCATTGTGTGGCCCAACCTTTTGTGATATTAACGGAGTCCCCAAATGCATTTTCACTAAATCCCCATCTGGAATTGTGCTGGTCCTAGAGGACAGCAAGAGGGAAAGGCAGAGAAGCAGGTGTGTGGGGTAGGCAGTACCTCGTTCATGATGTCTCTAAGCTTCTGCTCAAGTTAATGAGGGTCTGGGCAGGAAAAGTGCCAAGCAGCCCCAGGGAGCACAGGGATGGGCACTCTGGTGCAGATCCCTGGTGGAGGATGGGGATTAAATGGCACCAAGTGATATTTGGGGACAGTCTGAAAAGTCTGTCCTGTGCTGGGAGGTGGCAGAGGGTGAGGGAGATGCAGCAGCAGACTGTGAGAATCTGGACCTGGCTCCAAGTGCATTGTGAGTTTGGGGTTGTTTGGGATCTGGGAGTCTGGCTCTGGCCCATCTCTAATTTAATTTGCCTGGCCAGAGTCYTCTCAGTCTTACCCAGGAAAGAGGGGTGATTTAATTGACTTCYGTGGAGTTACTCAGGATTTGTGCCAGTAAAACTCCCTGAATGTGGTTGTGTGGAGGCACATGTGTGTGTGCCAGTGTCCTGGCTCCGTGTTTCTCTGGGAGATTTGTGAGGGACAGAGGCAGCCCCTGTGGGTGGGTGGGCAGATGGAGAGGGAAGGGTGGTGTTTGGAGCTCTGTGTTAATGACACACAGTAACACCAGCAGAACACTCTSAATTGTGGCATTTCCTGCTGCCATCTCCATAATGTGGTGTAAGTACCTATGCTCCTCAGCTAAAGATGACTTTTGACTCATTTGCCAAAGCTAATAACCCTTTAAAAATAATTTAAACCTTTTCAGAATGATTCCCCTGATGCTCTTGGGACCAGTAGTCCTTTATTTGCCATRGAGCAGGCACAGGATGAATAGCAGCACTGTGGTCTCCCTCAAACAGCGACCTTATGTGAGATGCAGCGATTACAGCAATTAAATCCTCTTTGCCAAGGCAACCAGGGCTTYATTTCTAACTGAAGTTACATTTTTTTTCCCCCAAAATGAATCTCTTCTGCATGCATTATTCATTTTTCTTTGGAACATTTAGCCTGTGCAAATTCCACGAGCTGAAATCCAGTATTATTACTTATTAATTATTGTGTTGAGGTAATGTCTAGGGCAGACTGCCGCCAGGGGTCAGAGGGCACTGGGTTCCCCATGCAGCCTAGGGCAGAGCAAAGCCATAAACTTTGTCTCGAGGTGGGGGCTGAAAATCCAACAGCATTTGTAGAACAACTTGTGAGAAGTTTGCATTTGCATTTTTTCTTGACTCCAAAAGCCACGTGGAGGAAATTTGGGATATTTTGGTCTGGTGGATTCTTGGGCCAGTACAGATTTAACCMTTAAATGAAGTGTTTGAAGAAGGTTGGTCATGTCAGCTCAGATGTTTACAGTCCAGCTGCATTCCCATCGTTGTGGCTCTTGCTTGGAGAAGGGAAAGGTCAGTGATCAACAATAATGGTCAAGGTGCAACATTTTCTGTAACAATTCTGGAAATTCTACCTTAGGATGGTCTTTGGAMTCCTTTGTTTTTAAAGAAATGTGCTACACTCTCCTTTTAAGACTACACGAGTTCATTGTCTCTTTCTGSTATTACATAAATAGCCTCTTGATTGACAAGGAAACTAAAATGATTCTGTTTAAATCTGTACTGCTCTCCTAAGAAATCTACATTCATTATTCCTGGGATGACTGAAAGATTTACAATAGTTTATAATCTGGTATCATTTCATTCTTCTTCTTGGTATTATTAATCACCTTGTCATGAAACGTCAGGAGAACTTTGTTCAGCTTGCATGATTTGGGCTGAGAAAGCCATCCTTTAATATTAATGTTTCTTAGGAAATTGGGTGGATATCTTTGCATTCTGGGAACCATAAAATGGATGAATGATGTCCTTTGACTAGACATTAGATGCTTACAGGCTGCTGAAGCTGAAGAATGGTTGAAAAAGCCCTGCAGCTTTGTGGGAAGCAAAACGACCTTGCMGAGCAGCTGTGGTTCAGGTCAATAATATTTGGTTGTGGGATGTGCAGTGAGCAGTGCCAGGACGGTGTTTGTGGTTCCCCTGGAGCTGTTCCTCGGTGTGGCCACACCACTGATTGTGTCTCACTGGGGACATGAAACCYAGCTCCCGATTCTTTGGCCATTTAAAGGTTCCGGGTTGCGTTTCCCAAGCCCGGAGCAGYCACCCAGGATCCTGGCTGCCTTTCAGCTGCAGTAATTACAGCTTGCCGGCTCACATTTTCCCTGCCTCTTAAATCACATCCGCTATTTTTCACTTCCTTTGCTGAACTGCCGTGTCCCCTGTGCTGTTGTTGGTGATAATCGTCCTAAAGCTTCGCCTGTTTATGTAACGTTCCTTTATCTGCAGCGTCTCACGGCGTTGGTACAAGAAACGTCTGTCRTCGCTTTCGTTTTACAAATCACTGTTTTTATTGCTCCTGTTCCCCGATACACCTCAAAGAGCAGATGAGGAGCAAAGGAGGAGGGCAGTGCCTCCCCTCCCCTCGCGCTGTGGTTTTTCAGTGAGGATCCCTGGGTCAGTGGGATGCTCTGGGTGTGTTACCGGGGCAGAGGGATTTGGGATGCWCAGGGAGTACCCAGGGGAGTGAGCTGGTGTGCAGGGAGGGCTGATGTGTAGGCAGCCCTGCCGTGTCCGTCCATCCCGGCACGGCTCGGMTCCGTGCACAGGCCAGGAGAGGGCAGAGCCGGCCCGTGTCTGCAGCAAAGCCCCGCGAAGGCTCCGGAGCCGGGGAAGGACGGGGCTGGCTGCGGGCTCCTGTCATCCCCCGGAAAGGACTCAGAGCATCACCTGCCCTAAAAACGCCTCCATGGGGGACACTCAGGAGCTGTCCCATCCGTGCCAGCCCCTGCAGAGGGCAGGGACCTGGCAGGGCTGCCCCCAGGGATGGGCTGGCAGTGGGGTCTGTGCTGGGCTGTCCGCACACCTGAGGTGCACCCAGGGGCTCATACCTGCAATTTGCTACCCCAAGCTGAAATGCAATTTGTTACCCAAACTGAAATGCAATTTGCTACCCCAAACTGAAATGCAATTTGTTACCCCAAACTAAAAGTGCTTGGACTGTGGTTTCTTCTTTTTTATTCATTTTCTCCCCCCTTCTCTCCCTTCCTTAAACGATTTCTGCGAGCTGTTCCGTTTCCTCTTTATGAATGTGCTGAGCCCCGTGTGTGAGCTGGGTATTGCAAATGCACGTCATAAAGCAAATTTCCCTGCTGGTCTGAAGGTTAAGGAGCTCTAAGTGAGATTGTCTCTTTGCWGAACAACTTTCTTCTTCAGACTTGAAAAACAATGGAAATGTAGTTAATGTTCAGCCCGACAGAGTCTTAGCAAACATATTAAGGGCTTCATTTAATAAAATCATATTTCACTTCCATAGACAAGAAGCAGAATAGACTTGAGTCTTTTTTAATGAATAAAGTCCTTAGTAAGGCACTTGCAGTTTTTCTTTATGTAAGGTTCATTCTCAGCTTTTTTACTTGTAGGAGCCAGGAAGATTTAGTGCAACATTTTCTAAGTTGTGTCGTGCTTTGGAACAGAATGGAAAGGGAAATGTATCTTAATGTTAAACAGACACGAGACAAAAATGTGGTTTTTCCCCAAAGAAAAGTTAAACGTTTGCAAGAAAAATGTTCTTTTTTTGAAACAGCAATTTCAATTCTGTTAAAAACACATCTRCTGTCAGAAAATAATGGTGCTGGATGAGCTCTAATAATAAACCAATTTGTGTGTACCACGGGAGTGGACTTTTTCAGCCCTTTGTTGTAAGTCATGCTGCAAGGGCTGCCACTGGGCTACAAGAGCTCAGATATTTTCACACTGGGATTTGTGTCTGCTTGAATTATGTGAATAACTCCATTGAAGTACAACTGGGAAAAAAATYCACCACGTGACTTCTTATTAAAACATTGCTTTTTTACTCCGTTCAGTGATGTTCGAGCAGCTCCGTGTATTTTTCTCTCAGATTTCTCTCTTTAATTCTTCTTTCTGAAATGCTCTGTGTGCACAGTGCCTCTATTGTACAGCACCCAGAGCCCGTGGCAGCCAGCCCCTGATTTCTGGGGAGCCTGGCCTGCTGCAGCTCACAGTGCCATTAATGGGAGCTGCATCCCGGGGGTCGCACAGAGCTCCCCTTCCCTTCATCAGCCAATCTGTTGAGATCAGCAGGTGCACCAAAGCATGCACATTGAAAATTTTGCTCTGAGGAAAATGGAGTGGCTTTTTTTTTGGGTTTTTTTTTCTCTGAAAGGAGCTGTTTCTCTGAACATCTCTGCCAGCTCGCTTGCTTGTGAGGATTTTTGCAGAAATGGAATGCAGAAGTGGCAGCAATGCAGCCAAACTGAATACATTTACAGATGGAAAAGGCTCAGCTTTTGCAGGCCTGTAAATGTCTTTGGGATGAGGACTGTCACTTGGTGTAGATTTACAGAACCTTGTGTGACAGGTCCCTAAACACATCAGGTGCCCCTGAACCCGSTGGGTTCAGTGCTGGTGACAGTGACAATGCTGGTGCCACCCAGCTCAGACACCTGCAGCTTCCACAGCAGCACAGGTACCTCCTCTCCTCTCCAGGCCCCAGGCAGTCACGCTTGATAACAGCGTGGAAATTGGATTTGTCAACTAGTAATCCCTCAGTGATCGATAATTAGTTGTAATTGTGTGCTGGTTAAGAGCTGAGGAGAGAAAATTGGAGTTTGTGGCYGGAGGAGGAAATGAAGAATGGCAGCTACACCAAGGGGTTTGGCATTAGAGAAATGCAGTTAAAGAACTGAATTTTCACCCAGGACAGTGAGTCAAACTGCCTTCTCCAGCCAGGCCAGGCCCCAGGGCTGCAGGGGCAGGAGGGTTTAAGCAGTCTTTAAGCATCATGACTTGGACAACAAAGGAAGTTTGCTCTTGTTCCTTGTCTCCCAGCAATGTGCCCAGTGTGAAATGTCACCAGCTGTTATTTGTGAAGTATCCTTTGAAACTTCTCCTGTGTTTGYAATCAAGGCTCCTTCCCCCACCTCTGTTTGGATTTTTGTTCAATATATGAGCTAGGAGAAGCTGAAATCCTAGAGTGTTCCCTCCTGGGGCTGTGCCATGCTCTGCACTGTCTCCAGCAAGGTACAGCCTGGACACGTGGTTGGGTATCAGATGGATGAGGAAAGCTCTTCCTTCTCTTCTTTTTGCTTTCACTGTTCCTAAGAGCACAGCAGCTCAGGTTTCCAGATGGGCAGGAATGTTATTCCAGCTGTCTCTGARAGAATCTCATTGTGTCTGTCCTGGGATTTCTGCAGCAGCTTTGCAGTTCAATCTGCCACTGGTAATTCTTCTCAGTCACASAGCCAGAGAGGGTCTGTGTTGCTTTGTAGTTGTCCCCATGGGTGACTGCCTCGTGTGGCTGATTGTCACTCTCTAAATAGACATGCAAAATGAGACTCCTGAAGTGCAGGAGGTGGGGAGCTGCAGCAGACCTGTACCCAGKGCTGTGTGAGAAGGAGCCAGCACAATTTATGGTTTCTGAAGGAGCAGTATATTTTTAAGCTCCTTGTATTCCCACACTTCACAGCCCAGATTAGCAGGTTGTTGACAGCTCCATGATGTATTTGCTGTCACCTGGCTGGAGTCCKAAGCAAGTGATAAATTTTTGCTGTGAATGAGCTCGTGTGACATGCAGTGACAGATAGATTTTTTGTTACTACAAGTATGTAGCGTGTCCTGTGCTTGGGGACTTTGGTGCTATTCTTGCTGTGGTGCTGAGTGATTTGCCTGCTTTCCTTGTGCTTCTGTTTCACCATCCAAGCAAAGGTGGGGAAAATGACACATTCCTCATGTGCTGGGATGGCTCCTTCTTTTGCTGCCTGTCAGGGGCTCGGAGCATCTTCTGTGGGCTCAGCAGAGCCCATCTGCTGGCAGCAGGGAGCAAGTGCTCTGTGCAAAGCACCCAGCATTTCCAGTTGCTGTTGWTGAATTTCATGTGTTTTGGATAGATGTCACAGGAATTTACATGCAGAAACTTGGGGTGGTTTTGAAGTGATACTACAGAATTCTGGGAAGATACACCTCCCAAAATACACATTCAGGACAGGAGAAGGGGCTGTGGGAATCAGCTTTGTCTTCACATGACTGAACTCTTGGGGGAACTGAATTTACAGGTTCTGGCTGTGGGTAAAGCCTTGGTGMTGTATATTGGTGAGCTCTAGTCAAAGTTTCAGGGTAGAATAGCAAACAAAAAAATGTGAATATGCATAATTAAAATGCCTACTTTAAAATTCATGTCATATTCTTAGCACTAAATTGGTGTTAAGGAGTTCAGCTTTCCTAGACAATTTCCATGAGGTTTTAAACCCTGGGTACTTGCAGAGAGCAAGAGCTTTGGTGCCAACAGTCCCTCATATTGCAGGGCCTGTGCCATTTATACACACCTTGGGGTGAAGAGTACAATAATTAATGGATTACAGGGATTAATATTGTTTCTTTTAAGTGTAAGTTAAACATTTTTGAAACAAAAGAATTSTCCAGGTCCATAAACCCAGTTTTCTTTCAAACAGATGGCAGAGACTGAGAGGGACCAACAGACAGGGAAGCTGCATCTTTCCATATCAAGGAAATGTTTTGCTTTTGTGCTGGCAGAGCAAGGGATTAAGCCTGGGCAGAAAGTTTGAGTTTGTGTCTACTCATGAATACCTTGAGAGGGGCCACAAGTGGAGCTTTGCTTGGTTTAGAGGGGCTGTGTTTTGTGGGCAAAGATCCATATCCAGCCCAGGAGCATCTCTCTGAGTCTGCCCCTGTGGCAGTTCTCTGCTGCTTGCTTCTTGCTCAGCTCCCCTCATGTGCTCCTCCAGCGAGGGTGGAGACACTGAAGCATCTCCAAACCCTGATGTGCTTAGACATCAAGAATGGAAGGTGCACCTCTCTCGTGGCTGCCTGCCTTAGGGGGGAGAGCATATGCACAGCAAATGGGCACTTACATAACCCTGTCAGCTTCCACTGGCTGAGCCCAACTGGGGTTTGCCACGGGGAGCTGCAGGAGAGGAATCAGGGAACAAAAATAGAAAGATGACATCCTCCAGAAGAGCTCCATTCAGCACATATTGCTGGCTGCCCTCATGGCTCAGAGCTGATAAGCAGATTTGGCCTGAATTCCTGTTGCAGCATTTGATGATGGCACCAGCAGAGCAGAATTGGCAATATCAGCAGAGGTGGAGGCTGTGGATGTGATCCCTGCCATCCCTGCCCGCAGAGCTGACTGCAGGAGCCTGCTCTCCGTGGCAGAAACCTCAGGCCAAATTAATTGTGATTAATTTTGATTACAGACCATTCCCTTTGAAGTGACTCTCCAGATGAATTTGTCCCATGCGTGCTTTAAAGAGCAAGTTGCTCACAAGTGCTTCTGCTAATGCATCCTCCAGGTTGATTTCAGATATCCTCTTTTTTTTCTTTCAGCAATTGGTTCCTGGTGCARATATAGGCACTTTGCATTAATTCCCTGCAGGGCTTCTATGCCATATTTTTAGGCTTTTGAGTGGCATTGTGGAAAACATGAAAGCATTATGGTAATGATCAAGGCCAATTCTTGTGTTCTTTATTCAAATATCAGTTAGGGAAAAAAAAAACCTGTGATGCTTAATCATGCAAAAATCCTCCTAAGAGCTCATTTAAGAGAGGGTTTGAGTGGGGACCTCGGGATTTGGCCCCGAGTGCCTGATGGATTTTAGCAGCAGCGAGGCAGTGATTAGGTGGAAGAATGTAAGTACAAGTGGTTGAAGTGCTGGCATGAAAAAAGAGTGAAGAGTATTGTCCAACACAAGGAGCTGTTGCATATTATTATATTTAATGAAAAGGAAAGTACAGTGAATGCACTTTAAAGTGAATTCCTCCCACCGTTCTTTTCATTTGTTTGGGAATATTCTGGGGGACTGACTGAAGGCTTTGTCTGGTCTGGCAGGAGCCTCTCAGCTGTCTAATAGCAGTGCACAAAGTGTGGCCCAGCACCTTTTCTTACTTATTTACTGATCAAAAGGAGTGTTTACACAAAGCTAYGCTTTGCCCCCACTTTAAGAAAAGCCACCTCTGCTTCACTCCTTGTGCTCTCCTGAAAGCTCTCGTACTGGCAAGCATTTCTCACTTAGGAACAAACAGCCAAATGTRTTTGAAATGGAAAATTTCTGATTGAAGTGGGCATCTCAGAGCTTCCAGCTGCTGGCAACCGTATGGCAAAACAATTGCAACGTTTGCAATCTCTCTGCAGAAGCTGCTTATCTAACAATCAGGACAACTTCAAATATTTATTTGAAACCGGTTGGTTTCAAGTGATGAAAAGCACTGGGTTTCCCCCCTCTTTGCCTAATTTAAATTAAAACAAGGCAAAGCTCAAGGACGGTCACCTCAGGGCCTTGCAGGTCTCTGCAAAGAGGAACAGGAATTTGGAGATGCTTGGCTTCCCTTGGAAGCTGTATTTTGAAGACCTTTCTAAACAAATGTGAAGRTTTTGAGGAGGGATCAGGAGCAGAGCAGAACTCCCCAGATGTTTTTCCATTCATGTAGAGATTGAAAGGGGCAGGAAGCTCTGAGGTTGGGGCACTGGCCATGGACTCAAACTTTGATTGAGTTGGTTTTCTGTGTCATTTCCCCCCATTTTCAGCTAAGGCAGATGCTCACCTCCAGCTCTGCTGCCTCCTGTGCTCTCTGCTCACACCTGAGCTCTGTGCTGGGGTGGTTTGGATGACCTTTTGGTGGGTTCCCCTCAATTCATCTCTCACTCCTCTCCTGCAGCTCATTCATGAGTCTCCAGCAAAGCTTTTTCTGGCTCCACAACTCTGAGACTCAAGTGCAGGACTCTGGAGAAGTTTGTGCAGGCAGCTGCCACGTCATGGGCTGATGAAAATTGGGAAATAGTGGCTGTCCACCTCTGTGTCCCAGAAAGTTCTGTACACAGGTACAGAAAGTGCAGAAAGTCCTCTGCCAACTGRGAAATGTGATTTTGAAATTTATCCTTACGAGTCCTTCTGACAGCTGCTCCTATTAGGAACTCAATCAGTACAGCATTGTGAATTCAGTCAAGTTTTCCCTTGACATGCTATAAATGTATTAAGTGATGAAATGTCACAGAATCAAAGCAAATTTGCACTTATTCCAGAAAGGAATCTGAATATGTAACATTGGAATGGTGATGGGGTAAGCAGAGATTTGCATTCCTTTTGCTTCATAATGGAAGTTSTGGGCTTGACCTCCCAGTTAATGTAGTGGTAATTGTGCTGTAGCCAAATCGTTTCTCATTTATTTCTAAGCATTTTTGATCAAGTTTGAATCCAAGTGTTTGTGTCTGGTTTGCAGTTGAACGATTGCCATTAGTGAAGGTTCTGACTCCACTTTTGTGGATCTTTGCAGAATGCTCTTCCTGAGCCATAGGAAGTGCTCAGGGATGAAAAGGAGCACCTCTGGCAAATCCCTTCTTGTTTCAGCAAACTGCCTCTTGTCTTGAGTCACCTTGAAGGAAGCAGCTTTCCAGTAAACAAAAGGGGAAATGTGCTTAGCACAGTTTTGGTTTTGATGAGGGCTGCAGCTTCCAGCCGGCCCTGCYGCTAATCTGCCTGATGTGGGAATGGGCACCTTGCAAGGAGCTGCAGCCCAAAATTAATCTCAGCAAATGCATTGGCTCCCTGAAGGAATCCTGCGGAAGGGTTTGAAGTGTGGAAGTGCAGCAGCTGTTGGGAAGCTGGTCAGGCTCAGGAGGAAGGGCTGGGCTGTGTGTGTTGGATGTGTGAGCTGGTGCTGCTGTGCCCTGTGGGATCACACCCTCAACCCTCCTCAGCTCCTTCCCGGGACACAGCCACTATCCTCTGCAAGCACTGAGAGCTGCAGGTGGCTGTGCCATCATTATAAACACTGTCACCTCCAGGCAGAGCTTTCCTGTCCCCTGATTTGGTCACAGCTCCGTGTTTGTCGCTGCCACCTTGGTGCAGTTCTGGCTGCAGAGCCTTTCACAGGGAGAGACAAAAAACCACTCAAAGCCACTCAGGTCTCTCCTTGGTTTGTTTCCAGCCTGCACATCTTCATGTTTTTCCTGTTCAAGCCAAGAAAACTTCCATGCATGGGGCAATCCTGAGATTTGGCTTTATGACCAAAATGCAGCTGATTTTGTGACATCAGTTCAGGGGGCTTGAGCTGATGAGGGCTCAGTGTTGTCTCCTTTAGGGGCTTTTTTTCTCCCTTGTTCTCCCTCCCCCTCCACACAGGAGAGTGTATTTGGACCTCTCCGAGGCCATTTCCATAATGTTAGGTCTCATCTGTAATTATACTGCTTTAAATCTATTGTTTGTTTACTTTTCATTAAAGTCCCCAGCTTTAAAMCCCACTTTTCAACTTTTATTTCATTCAGTTTTATGTTGGTCTAGGGGAAAAAAGAAAAAAATCCTGTGCACTTTGCCTKTTAGCATCTGCTTCATTATCCATTATAGTTCAATACTTATTTATTCCAATGAAGGAATATAAATGTTGAAGCATTCTGCAGACAGTAAATGAACTGCCCGCAGTAAAAAGCATTTTTGATCAATTTAATAATTTTTCTTTCTGTTTGCAAATTGCTTGTAAATATGCCTCCATTTGTACATCTTTGAAATTATTCTGCAAAGAGATTACTGGAGTTGTCTCATAGCAGGCAGAATTTCATCTGATCAGCTGTAACTTGGTGTTATTTATTTTTAAGAGAAGCCCTCCTGTTTTGGCAGTGCTTTGGCAGCAGGGKCTGTCCTGCTGCATTGGCTGTCCTGCCACACTTTCTCTGGATCAACTTCTAACTCACTGGTAGGAGTTAAATAAACACCAGTGACTGTGCTCTTTTATTGATGCATTTCCAGCCCGTTGTCCTTGTGGTTATTTTAGCATTCAAGCTCTTGGTCTGCACTCAGGTGGCAATTAGTTTTTCCCCCAGTATTTCCTAGCCGTTGTTAATGGGTATGACCTGCCCCTATCCATTTATTAGCCTGCTCTTTATCAAAAGTCTTTATTATGGCATTCTCATCTACAACCCACAAAATCCTGAAAACTCCTCTGCTGTGAACTTCCAATCAAATTTCTTTGCTCCACAGAGCAGAGCTGGCTTGTGCACAAGTTCTTGAGGTGGGCATAATTGTTCCTTGTGAGACATGTAATGAAAATGAGATCTGAAATCAATGGACATCTGCTGAAACAGCACCTTCCTAGAAATGTAAGGTTTGAGCTCACTGGTACCTCATGAGTGGCATCTTTGCCTGATGGTCCTGGGGAWTTCAGGTGGTCACAGAGTATTTCCTGCCCTTATGCAATGCCCTACCTGGCTGTGTAAAAGTCGTCTTACATCAAGTGTCATGTTCAGCATAAATTGAGAAYGTGGAGGAGGCTGCACTTTTAAACCTGTGGCAGGAAATCACATTAAATTCAATGTAATTACATTGTTCTAGAAATGTGATTATGTGTTTCAACTACCAGCCTCCCACTAAATTACTTCAGATCAGTCTCAATCTGTGGAATGAAATCTGCCTGATTTAGATGTAAAAAATGCAATAAATATGAGGAAATGCATTTTGCATTTATATTTTATGTTCACCTGTGAACTGCTTATTACATTCTCCAAATCTGGCCTTTCCCCACCCCACCTGCTGCGTGCAGGGAAATTAAACCCTGACTTTGCTTAAATTCAAGATTTAGTCTTTGCAGCACCACGTGTATGACATTGGCTACTTAATTCCACATAAAGCTGCAGAGAGATCTTAACTGCAGGAATGTTCAGTAAAGAAAGGGCTTCCCCAAGTGAAAATAAGATAAAATGCTCCCAGGACTAAGCCAAAACTTGAATTTAATGATACTTCTGAGGTTTCAGTGTTCCAAAAAGYAGAAAAGATGGATAATATTGGTATTTCTGATAGATGAGATTACAGCTTGCAGACCCACTTTTGGAACCCACTGCTCGTCTGGTGGGCAGGGTGTTAACACTGAGAATAGTTTGCCTGAAGTTAATTGAGGCTGATGCCATGACAGTGAAGATCCAGGTCAGGAAAGCACCACCAGGAAGGAAGGGAGTGCTCCCRACGCCACTGAAAATCAAAAGGTGCCAGCTTTTATATTTAGTGAKTTTTTTTTGAATGGTGCCTTCGTAATTGGAGCTCTTCCTCAGTAAATCAGCTCRTTTCTAGCCCAGCTATCAGGTCAGAAGGCAATCTCAGCCCAGTAACACACTGCCGTCACTTCTAAGATCCACAAGTTATTGACATTRGTAATTGAGAATGAGGCTTTGGATCAGCAATTACTTGTTGGGAAGACACTGTCCCTTAATGCCTCAGCACTCGACTCAAGGATAAGAGTGACACAGTGACAATAATTGCTGTGGGGAAAAATTACAAGCACAATCAGGCAGGGATTGGCAAACACAGCCCATGCAGGAAACTGCTCTGAAAGGTGAGCTCCTGCTCCGTGTTCATGTTGCAGTTGAAAAACACTGAAGCTGTGACTTGAAGGTGCAAAATTGTGTCCATTAAAATACAGGGCAGATCGCTTTGCTTTTGCTTCTTCATCCCATGGATCTTCTKCAGGAATAGGCAGAGTCATTGGATCATTTCTTAACCTTTTAGTCCCAACAGCATCTCCTGTGTGCAGAGCACCACGAGAAAAGGGTGGCTTTCTGAAAGGGGAGAGCTTCATTTGTGCATAAATCTTCTCCAGCTGTCTCTGTCTAACTTAAGATAATTTTAAGCCTCCCTCCTCACCTCCTTTCCATATGAAGTCTCAGTGAATGGGTCTTCCCCTTTGGTTTAATGGATCTTTGAATATCTCAGCACTGCAATGAAAAGGAGTGTGGACACAAAGGTTCTGCAGCTGCAGAAACCACTCAGATGTTCTGTGAAGTAGGGAGGAGCATCACTAATCTTTCTGTCTCCTTCAAGATGTTTTAAGATCAGAAAAGGTCATTTTCTGAGCAGAGCTGGGGAGGAGCTCAGGGGGAAAAGGGAATTAATCCCCTGGTCTGTAGGACTGGGCTCCTGAAACACATCTGGAAGTAGGAGAACAAGGAACATTTCTCCCATCTTGGTGCATTTTATAAACCATTTCAAGTATAATTATTGTCTCCCCCTCCAACCCCAAATTGTTATGAATGTTCATGGGCACATGATGATTGATACTGTTTAATGAAAAACAATACATTTGTGTTATGTGCCGCTGTGTGAGATTTCCATGTCCTGAGAAACACATTTTTATATTAGACTCAACAAGAAGGCTGGCTTACTGAGGAGCTTGCCCAGCGCTGCTGTCAGGCGTGGAGAGCAGAGCTGTCCTGCCTGTCCCCGTGTCCCAGCTGTGCAGGGAATGCTCCTCTGGACACCCTGGCAGCTGAAGGCTCTCCGGAGACAGCTCCTCCCCTGCAGGCACCGGGAGGGAGAGCACAAAGACACTTGTTTTACACGTCCCCTTGAAGCAGGAGAGGAGCAGCTGCTGTTTTCCTGCTCAAGCATAACAAGCCGTAATTAGTTTAGCCCTGGGTTATTGGTCCTTGCTGTACGAGCTCAGGAGATGTGTGTGTGTGTGTGTGTGTGTGTTCATGTTCTGGGAGTGAAGGATTCTGGTGGAAAACCACGCTGGCACCACTCACAGGCGTCTCCTGACCCGCCCCACAGTCACAAGTGGATGTTAAACACACGAGGATGCTTTTGCCCGCAGATGCCAAGCTGTGAGGCCATCACACGGCACCGGGGAGCTGCGAGCACAGCGTGCTGCCCCTTGTTAGCATGACTTTAACAGCTGATTGCYTTTATTGAAGGCTTGGAATCGCCCCTAAGCACAGCAGATTCCCCTCGCTAAATTAGATTGTCTTTCTGTGCTTAGAGCCTGTATATCAGAGCAATTTCAGGATTCACATCCTCYAAACAAGGCTCATTAATCAAGAATTCATGACTAACAGGGTTAGGGACTAGTAGAACTGGGAAGGCAGAAYAGGAATGGGAAGTGCTTAATGCTCAGTTGGATACAGGGTCTCACTGTGAGCGTTTTTCTCTGAATATCACTGAATGTTTTAGAATGGATTGAGGCTGGATTTGGAGCCTTGGATTCTGTGCCCCACAACCCCCCTCAGTGGGAAAGTTTTGGAGTGTTATTGCAAACACAGTGTTTTCTTTGACATGCTGAAAGTTTAGGAATCTTCTTGGTATCTAGCACCTGGGTCTGTGTAGTTTTCATAAAACATGACTTGTTCCTCCTCCCCCTTTYTTGATTGTGACCTTTGGCAGAGATGGTTTTTCTATATAATATCTGGAGGATGTGTAAGCTCTTTGAACCATAAAGACTGGAAAAGAAAACGGGCTGACCACAAAGCTGTGAGAGTGGCTCCTTCATATCCTCAAAATTTGGGCTTTTTGCTTTTTGTCTTGCAGAAGTTCTCCGGGGCATTGCTGGGGGTTGGAGCCTCCTGTGCTCCTGCTTGTAAGAATCAGCTCAAGGACCTCATTTTAGYCCTTCCCCCTTGGCAATCTCCTGAGTGAATGTTGTTTGCAGAAGTGGCTCATGGCACAGGGATGCTGTGGCTGAGCAGTGGTGGAGGAGGTGCTGTCCTTCCTGGGGGAGGGCTGGTTCTGCAGGTGAGACCAGCACAGAGCAGTTCTGGTGCCAACAGCTGCAGTGGTAAAGGAAAATGCTAAAGATAAAGGATGGTGTTAGGAAGGAAAGGGAAAGCTACAGAGGGAATGGTCCCATCCCTCTRCTGATTCAGGAATTAATCCCCAATCCTGGAATACTCTCCTGAACACAGAGACAAAATGGGAGCTCATTCCTCTGCCACTGAAGCTCTAGTTTTTTGGTTATGGCCTCTTTCCCCTGTTATGTCCCATACTTTTTATGACATGCTCAGTGCCAGGACTTAGGTCTTTGTCAGAGATTAATGATGTGGAAATGGATTTGGCCTCCTGAAATCTGCAAATGGAAGAAGTCAGAAGCAGAGTGTGCAGCTGCCTCTCAGCCTGCCATTGCTGTGCCAGACCTGTCTGTCCATGCTGGATCATGCTGGAATCCATCCTGAAGCCAGCTGCTGTCTGGGACTGATCTTCAGCCCTATGAACACTGGAGTTTAATTTAAAAATCTCTGTGAGGGTAAAGAATCCTTCCCCAGTTCTGCTGGTCCAGGGTGAGTAATTTCTTCTGACAGGCCAAGTAAAATGCCATTAGTTTCTTGCATTGCCATCAATCCCTCTGGTAAATGGCAAGTAATTTTTGTGTGGTGGCTGGTAAATTTTCCTGACAGCTTTGCAAGGCTGGGCAAGCTTTCTAAGCTGTGGCAGCACTGTGAGCAACACACTTTTGAGGGCTCAATCCTCCTGAACTCTGTGCCCATCTCTGGCTCTRGGGCTGCTGGGCTCTGTCTGTCAGGCATCAGCTTGCAGAATGAGATTTTGGCCAGATCTGAAGAGCAAAAGCTGAAACTTGGAGCTTCAGGGCATCCAGAGGCAAAAAAACCCTGTCTGTTCATCTTCCCAGCTGAAACATTGCAGGCAAATGCAGGCAGACAGGGTTTGGCACCATGCATGTGTGGGGCTTTCCCTGGCCTTCATTGCAGTGGGTTATGGATGCAGCAGCCTCTGCTGCACAGCTGGGCTCAGGTGAGAGACAAAGCTTGGGCTTGCAAATCCTTGCCAAAACTGCAGAGTTCCAAAGGGGGATTCAAAGAGTCATTGGTGAAGGTTCAATCTACCTGCAGAGGGTGTTCAAGAAGCTCTCAGAAGCTCCATCTGAAGGAACCAAAGCAGGCTGGCAAAGATAGAAGCTGTTGGCTCCAAAGGGCTGGCTGGGGCTACCTGAGCACCAGAGTGAAGTGCTGGCTCCTGAGGAGGACATTGGAAAATTGTCTGCAGGTTAGGAAAAAAAATCTTTTCATGAAGAAAGGAGAATGGACAGAAAAAAACCCAGGGGTGAGAAAAGTCTTTGATGTTTTATCCCAGCTGGAGGGCTGTTCTCATCAGAACGGGCTCGTTATTAGCCTGCTCCGTGGTCAGTGGTGCCTGGAGTACAAACCACATCATCATAATGCTCACTAAAGTTTTCACTRGCAGCAGAAAAATGCTTTTCTGCTGTAATAGATGGTGCCACCTTTTCAAGAAAAGTRCTGGCCTGAGCCGTGCTGGAAATTGAATTCTATCTGGTGGAAAGGGAGATTATTTCCTGAGGTTTCCTTATTCACCATCCTAGCACACASTGCTGAAGGTAAAGGTGCACTCCAGGGTGATTGATTGGCAAGCGTGAGGGGACTGCTGTTCCATGTGACAGGGATATAAAGAAGGATATTTTTATTTTTTGACAGTGAAGGGGAAATGGCATTACTAGCAATATTCAGCAATGTACTCTGCAGCCCCAGTTAGCTCTGCATATTTTATGGCATCCATTTTCTTTCTTCGATTAAACAACATAAAACCCCATAAAATACTCCAATAAAAACAACAACTACTAGTTCAGGCAAAGTTCTYGTGGCCTTTTTAATTCTGGGAGGATTTTCATTGCTGTGGTTTGTTTTTTTTCTTTTCTCCCACTTCCCTCTAACTCCATCCCCTGTGCTCAGGTCAGTGTCTCCTTGGCACAGCCTGGCTGGAGGTGCTGCTAACAACCTGCTCTGTGCTGCTTTTGTATTCAGAGTGCTGAGCAGGCCTGGGATAATGCAGGCTAGATCCCTTAAACACCACTCTGTGCTGTTCAGCAGCTGCTGGATGTGCCAAGGGGTGGGATGAGTTCAGTGGAATTAGAAGTGTCCATGGTTTTCAAAGATCTGCTCTTTTGAATGATCGTGTTTAGTTTATTTTCCTGCTGGTGCAGCTTGAAGCGACCCAGGAAGGTTCTTTTGGCCCTAAGTCATATATAGAGATGTCTGGTTAAAGAGAATTAATTGTAATAATGTATTATTGTATTTAATAAACTTGTAAAAGGGAATGTCTGAGACTTCAGGGTGGTGAGCGAGTTCAGCTGCAGTGATGGAGTGTTTGAAATGCTGCAAAGCCTGGTCCAGGGGTGAGCAGGACAGTGCCATGGAGCTCGTTAGCTGCTTTTGCAAGGAGAGGGATGGATTGGTTTTATTTTGTTGTTGTTTAGGTGCTTCCAGAGTCTGTGACCTTCAGAGCTTTTTTTATTTGTAGAGGCAGAAAAATGACCCTTTTACAACAATTCTGTGTCTCCCAGGAGGCCTGAACTCCATTCAGGCTGCAGTGCTGATTTCTGAAGGGAACCTTTCAATAAAAACAGACCTGTGAGCAGCTTTGTCTTTGCAGGAGGAAACTTCTGCCTTCCTTTGATTTTTCCATGATGCTTTCCAAAGCTGTGTTTGTGCATGATTGCAAGGATTCCAAGTTGAAGCACTCTGAACTCCTCCTTTAGGCTGGCAATGCAAATTCTCCCTTAAAACTTCTGTTTTCAGGGAGTTTCATTTCCCTGCACATTGCACTGGTTCCAAGGGAAAGGACATGGTCTGAGCGCTTCAGATCTTTCAGAGAAAGGTTGAAGAGAGACTGAAGGGCCTTTGATTTTTGYTCTGTAGATGTGCTACAGAAAACCACTCCAGCTTTYCCCCTCTCCTCTCTGCWGAGAAGGTTTAGCACAAATTGTTGTGTTGGAGGGAAGAGGGCACCRAGTTCAGTCCTGGAGATGTCTGAGGGCACTCCCAGCTCTTGGAATAACGATCCACACATCACAGCTCA
>CADDXX010000147.1:46034-65137 GCA_902810485.1 Alauda arvensis | reverse complement strand
AMMAMMWTTWAAAACACTGTTTAAGGACAAGCTTGAAAAGATCAGCCAAAAAGGCAAGAGAAGTGGGGTTTCTCTTATGAAAACTTTGCAAGCCAGTCAGCCTGCTTAATTGTACCTTGATAAAAAGAGAAACTGATAGGAGGAGGGGGAAAAAAAGACAAAGAAAGCAACTCCTGTTAAAAATTMTCAAGATGAGGGATTGCTGTCTGCAAAGCTTCTTCAGACAAATCCTTATGTAACTCCTTGGCTTCCTCTCACTTGCTGAAACCAAATCAGAAGCTGACAGGAGGAGTGAAATGTCTGCACTGCTGAGAAAATCTGATTTATCCAGACCAGTAAGGCAAAGGATGAGTTAAGTGTTTGGATCATGGAGCTGGGGACGTGTCTGGGGCAGGGGATGCTCTGTGGGGATGGGGTGGGGGAGCTGTCAGGGGCTCAGAGAGCAGCAGTGCTGCTTTAATTTGAGTGCCAGGCTCAGCTGGGGCCAGGCTGCAGGGACAGCTGTCCCAATGACCAGCTTTGTCCCCTCTGTAGCTTTTGTTCCTCCCAAAAGAGACAATGGCAAGGGATGGGAAACCCAGGGAAAGAGAGCAGAGTCCATCCTGCAGTTTGGAAAAGGAGTGCTGTGGGGTTTGGAACTGGACATGAGCAAGTGGCTCATTTATCCAAACTTGATGTGTTCAGACCTTCTTGTGAAGGTCCCAATCCAACCTCCAGCCAGGCTGCTGGGAAATTCCCTGAATTGTTGTTGTTGTTTTGGATCAGGCTTGTGGTGGTAGAACTCTGGAGTCACAGTTTGGTACAGGACAGGGATTGTGAGGAAAACACCCAGCCATGTTTGACTGCAGGCTTTGCAGTCACCCTGAGCACCAGGGCCCAGTGTTTGTGCAGCTGCCCTGCACCAAATCCAAGGCAGTGTGTGTTTGTGTGTGGTACAACAGCATGGGGACAGGCTCTCCAACAGCCTCTGGGGCTGCCATTTGTTGGTTTATCTTGGGAGGGGTGCACTTTCTGCACCTCAAAGTGAACAAATCCACTTGCAGTTTGAAATGTCAACCTTTTCCATCAGTGTTCAGGATTCACAAGCAGTTTTATACTGGGAAAGCCATTTTGGGGTGAGCTGTGCTCTGTTTTGGCAACAGAGCTGGAGCCACTTCAGTCCAGCAGCCTTGTGCCTGCTGGCAGTGAGGCTCTGGAACATTCCCTGCCCCTGGAGAACAGCAGCACTGCTAACACAGCTCACYAATGGTGACTCTGGCAGCAAATGGCCCAGATGAGCCAGTGGGTCACCTCCAGTCCTGCTCTGTCCTTGCCTGTGCATGAGGAAACCTCTGAGTCAATTTAGAGTGTCCTAAACTCTGCTGGGAGTGACAATATTTTACTTCTCCAGTGACAACACACAATGAAGTTGGATTGTTCTTTTGACAATTCACTGGGGTTAAATGAGCTGCTGCTTAAAAATAGTATGGTGGTAGGCATTTAATCATCCCAATCTAAGTGTAAGATATGGTGATAATCCTTTGGTTTCAGTAGATTAAATGCCAACAGGGCATTTCAGCARAAAGAGAGTGAGGCTCCATGAGAAACATGGCACAGTCCATTAAAAGTAACTGTGGAGAAAGGTGATTCATTAAAATAAATGCCAACCTTGAAAGAAGGACTCCAACARCCTGTTCCTATAACACAAATAATAGCTTATACCTGCTCTTTTGCCCTCCCATATTGTGTTATTTCTGTTTTCTTGGGGAAAACAGAGGTCTGGGAGCACTGAGGGGAAAAAGCTCATGAGTGGCAAACTTTGGACTGATTGGACAGCTTAAGTAAAGATATTGAAAGTCATCCCTACCTGCAGAGGTAAAATTTTGGTAAAATAGGAATCACTGAGCTCAAAATTCAGCCAGAGAGGCCAAGTCTGGGATATGTTGCTGATCAGCTCTGCAGAGCTGCAGGGATTTACCAAGATTAACAACAGTTGTGTAGAAAGGCAGAGATTKGATGTGATGTCTTTCTCTTGTGGTGTTACTTGTGCCAGAAAGTAGACTGGGAAGTCTAATTTTGTTTACTTTAAGATYTGAATTTTTAGGTGAAAAAAGGACTTAAGGGATACACCTTGGGCAGGACAAGAGCCTGGCCAGGGCTGCACCCAAGGTGGACACAAAATGGTCACAAGGTCTCACACTTTTATCAGTTTTGGTCCATTTGCACATCGGGGTTTAATTGTCCCATTCCAGCTCCAGGTGATGCAGTCCCATCCTTGTTTTCTCCCTTCAGCCCAGCCTTGTTTGTGCTTTTGGGCCTGAGAACTTGTGCCATTGTCCTTGGTGTGCAGCAGGGACAGGATTTGTTTTGTGTCCCTGCTCAGTGCAGAGCTGAGTGAGCCTGAGTGTGAGCTCAGAGCTGCAGCCCTGGGCTGCACAGAGCCTGGAACACAGGGAAATTAAAACTTGAGGCATCACCTGGAACCCCTTGGCAGTGCTCTGTTGTTTATCTGTGTGTGTGCATCACCCCCAGCTCAGAACAGCTGCCCTTATCAGCCTCTGCTGTGAGGGAGGGAAATGGGATCTCCTGTCCTGTGCAAGCACATACAAACTGCTGATTGAGCTGCAACCATGAGGAGTCTCTCAGACAAAACTCATATCCTGTGGAAAGCTTTTCTTTCCTTCCTTTCTCAATCTGTTTTCCCTATCTTTGATGCCTTTATTTCATCAGCTCTATTATTGCTATATTTGACATGTAGTCACAGGCTTTGCAAGGCACTGGGATATTAACTCATGGTCTTGTAGGAGCTTTGTCCTGGTTCATCCTGGGCACGTAGAGCATCACCAGGAGCCCTTCCTGCCTTTTGGCTGACAGGGACAGTGGGAATGGCCAGCGAGAAGGGAAGAAAAGCCTGTGCTGTGCTGGCAGCAGGCAGACCTTTCCTTTCTGCCACTGGGAGGAGCAGGAAAACAAGGGAAGCCACATCTTCCTCCTCAGAGCAACTCCAACTCCCAGARTGGAAGGACTGAAGTTGACACCTGCATTAGTTTTCTGTAGGAATTGCTGCTCTCATCTGTTGTTGGTACAATTGTTTTGTGTTGGATCCTGTGAACACTGTGCTCTGAATTGCCCTTTCCAGGCTCACAGAGTGCACAGGGATGTCAGCTGTCTGTCCAGGTGTGCCATTGGAAATGGACTGGTGTTCACCTGTACAGTCCCAGCCCTTGCACAGCTGCTGGGCTGGGCTGGAGCTCTCATGCTGCCAGCCCTGCTCTGCTTCTGAGGCTTCCAGAACAGATGTGTGCCCCCAGCACGACCTCAAACCTTCAGGGATGGAGGGGGTGTTGAACAGAGGATTTAGTTCTTTAAAAAAATCATCATTAGCTGTCTCTCTCTCTCTCCTCCATCTTGAGTTAAATTAGGTATGAGCAGGTTGTAGAAAACATTGAGTATTCTCCCATGGGCTGGTGCAGCCCTGCTGCCTGGGAGATAACAGGATTGCACACTTAGCAAAGCAGGAGTGATGCTGCACGTGGCTGCAGTCCTGCTCTGGTGGCATTTGCTGGACAGAAAAAAAATTAAATTTCAGTAAATGAATGAATCCAGACCCTTTGTGGTGCTCAGGCTGTGGAATAAACCCCAGAGAGCATTCCAGAGCTGCCTGAGGGGCTGAGGTGTGGGTGAGTGTGAGCAGGGCAGGGCTGTGCCAGCCCCAGGAGCCAGCAGGGAATGTCAGAGATGTCCTGAAATGCCTCAGACCCACAGCATGGAGCTCCTGGAGCTCTGCAAGGGCYCCTGCCTGATGCTGCAAACCAACAACAAAGCTCAGGGGCACGGTGTCATTATTTACTCTGCTAAATGACACAGGAGCTGTGGTTCAGTGAGCCCAGCTCACTGTGCAGTGCAGTGGCAGTGGCAGTGGCGTTACTGAGCCCTGCTGTCTGCTCATTCTCACATTGGGTAATGCTTCTTTTGTTTCAAATCTTYGGTTTTAAACGAGAAGGAACCTTTCTGAAGTGTCAGAATTTGTTGGATTTTGTTCCTAAAACACACAACCCAMCCAGGCACTTGATGCTGCAGTTGAACTCAGCAAAGGCAGATGCATTTGGCTCTGCTCTTGTGTCACTGACATCCCTTTTGTGCTGGCTTTTGATGGAATCCAAGCCAAAAGGATGGAACAGAGCATCTTCAGATGGCAAGAGGCTGGATTTCTCAATCCTATCATCATTTCAATCAACTTTCATTTGAAGAAGATTGGAGAGGGGAATAATGCACTTTAAATAATAGCCTTTTCTGAACATTTAGGGCACGCTAATTAATAAACAGTTCATTCCAAGTTTAAGGCCGATTTTTATTTTTATTGAAGTCAATGTCCCAGCTCCTTCAAGTGAGCAAGAACAGTGTTGGTCACAGCCCCAGAAAACAGATCCTTTCTCCATTGCTGCTGACCCCTCCTCTTTCCCAGCCTCTCCAGTCTCCTCTGGCTGCTTTAGGATGAGCTTTCTCTGCACAATTCCAGTCCTGAAGGCACTTCCTGAGGTGCTGGCATCCCACAGCAGAGTCCCATTTCACAGAAAGSCATTCTGTGCTCCGTGCTGGGAGGTGCCACACAGCCCTTTGTGCTGCTGTCACCGTGGGATTGTTCAAGGCTTTTGTGGCTTTTTTTTCCCATTCTGCAATAATTTGCAGCTCTGTGGTTTTACTTTAAAGCCTTTTCTTACATTGAAAGCTCTGCTTGTCTCCTGTTCTCTGCTCTTGAGAGTCTCTTGCAGCTTKCCCTGCCTGTTCACCATCCTGGAACAGATTTCTGAAAAAGATGGCTTGGTTTCCTTTGCCCTCTTCACTTCAGTTTTCATTTCCATTATTATCAAATGCTTCTGATGATCTCAGAGCCCCCCTGCCCTGTTGCAGCCTTGACCAATTGTTGAGCACAATCTTGGCTGAGAAGCTGCATTTGGGATGGGCTGTGTGGCAGAGGGGRTTTGGCTGGAGCTGGGGGCTRGTTCCTGTGATGGTGCTGGTTCTGTTTCTGTAGCTGTGTCCCATTCTCTCTTTGTCACACCCTCCCCRAGCTCTGAAGCAGTGCCAGGGTGGGAATGGAGCAGGAGCTGTGTGTGGCAGTGATGGAGACCTGCATTCCCCATCAGCTGGGAGATGTAGGGACAGGTGAAAATGTTCCTTGTTCTCATTTTTGCAGGTTTTTATATTTATTTTYGTAGGCTTTTCAATGTCTCTCAGAGGAACACTGAGTATTTCTCACAGTGAGAGGACTGGAGGGGCATTTGGAGCGTGGTCAGTGCCTGAATCCACMCAGGCTCATTCCCTGTCAGTGCTGGAGCTGAGCATCTCAGGGATGCATGGGAAACTCCCTCAGGCAAAATGGGCTTTCCTTTTCCTGCTTCACACCTCAGGAAAGGTGGAATGCTCCTCACAGCCCGGCTGATCCAACACCTGCAGTGCTTTGTGTGGAAATCCGGGCTGGTCCCTGGTTCAGGCTTACTGAAGTTTCATGGATCAGAGCTGATATTTTTTCAAACAGTCAGTTTGGAGGGTGGATGGTGACTAAAACAGATGTATTAATGYCTGGCAGCTGAAGCACTGTAGCCTGTGGTTACACAGACTGGGTTATGTCTTGCCAAGATTCAGAAAATCAATGGAATAAGTGCTGAAAAGGGGAATGCTGAGTACACCAGGAAATGCTCTGGCGTTTCCTCTCGGGAGGAAAAGGAAATAAAACACTGGTTTGGTGCCAGTTTGTGCTGTCAGAGGTAAAAGGAAGGCTTTAACACTTAAAAATACAGGAGAAATTGTCATTTTCTTCTCAAAATGTGTCTGGAAGTCCCCAGCTCCTGGCCCAGTTGTGGTTTGGGGAAATCACATTTTGTAGATCAACATTTCCATTGTTGTTTCAATTATCTGAAGCTATTGATGAAGGCTATGAAGTTAATTTTCATTAACTTCATTCATTTCAAAATGCAAGTGAATGACACTAAATATCTTTCTGTTCTTGCTAATGGTGCAGAATTTGGCGTGGAGAGAGCGTGGCAGGAGCTGGGAGCTGGAGAGGAGACAGAGGCTCAGCCTCATTTCCTTGCTGTTTTTGGTTGGCTTGCTTTGTTTTGAAACAGTCTCATCAGTCCTCAGTTGTCTGCAGTTATTTGTGGAGCTGCAGAAAAAATTATTTATTCACTGAAAAAAGTGAATTATTGTGTCAAGCAGAAGTTGYTGTATATTTAGAGCATGTGGGCTATAAATAAGGACAAACTTTTGACCCGTGTTTTCTCTAGACCTTGGGAAAATAGATGGCTTGGTTTTTGTTGTGTTCATTTATTTTCTTTTTAATATCCTCGTTTGAAGCTGTTACTTTCTTTTAAAATATTTTTCCTGTGGCTTTTCAAAATGTACAGGTTCTGACCTTGAAGGAATGATAGGAATTTTTTTAATTTTGGCTGGTCTGATCTGAAGAAATACTGCAGCTTTTCTCTTTTTTCAGATTCAATCACATTTGAAAACAAAAAACTCTTTGCAGAATTCTCTGTAGCTGGGACATTTATGGCTCTCCCTTCAGAGAGCTGAGCTGAGGAGCCACCTGGGGAGRCAAACAAGGGCACAAGAGGAAATGGTGACATTTCTGTCAGGTTTGCCCARAGAAATGCCAAGGGTTGTGAGCAAGGAAACCTCGCACAGGCAGGCAGGAGGGGCACTGAATTCACTCTGCTCAGGAGCAAATACAGCTCCAGCAGCTCTGAAAAGGGAAAGAACTTTCAGAGAAATGTAAGGAAAAATGCAGCAGCAGCAGAGGAACCATCCTGAAAATGCTCAGGGAGACAGAGATCACAGCAAGGTTTAGGGTTTTTTCATTCCTTTTGGAACAGCCCTAACAAATGCTCAGGGATACAGAGAACCCAGAAAGGTTTGGGGTTTTTCCATTGTTTTGGGGACAGCCCTAAAAAATGCTCAGGGATTCAGAGACTCCAGAAGGGTTTGGGGTTTTATTTTTCATTCTTTTGGGCTAGAATTCCAAGGGTGTGTCTTAGCAGCTGTTTGAGTAAAAATTCAGCCTAGCTCTGGTTTACCTTAAACCCTGAGCTCTCCCCTAGAACTGATCTTGATGCTGAAGACAACCCACTTTATTTAGTGTGGTACCTGAGCAGTTTATGGACTGTGCCCTTTGGYAGCAGCCTGATGAGCAATTCTGCCTTACAGCAACAGTGCCAGGACCCYGTGGTGCCCCTGTGCCTTTGGGAGCTGCTCACATCTGCCAGGGGCTCTGTGTGACCCCAGCAGGGCTCCAGCCCCTCTGGGCACGAGGGGAAGGACAGAGGGAGGAGCAAGGAGAAATTGCTGTGTCTGCTCAGCTCCCCTCCCCTGCACAGCAAATGCCACACTCTGTGTTTACACTGAGGTGTTAACCCACTTTCTGTATTGACAGCTCCCCTTTCCCTCCTGCAGAAACAATTCAATATTTTACTCTGCTTTTTCATTTTTTTTCCTCTTTCCCACCTYTTTTTTTTTCCAGTGGCCATATGGGCATTTTTGGCTTTGAGTTGAAGCCCAGGACACCMCGGTGCAAATAAACAAACTTTGCATATGTGCTGCTGCTTTGTTTCAGCAGCTCCTGTCTGCCCAACTGCGAGCACARATCTGTTTGGGGAGGATCTGAGGCAGGAGCAGAGCTGGCTAGACAAGAGCTTCCACCTCAGAAAAGTCTTGAGGAGAATGGGGTGGGTGCCAGGAGAACAAAAGAAACAGAGCAGGTGCCAGGACAGAAGAGTGAGCCTGAGTGATGTTGTGTTTTTGGGATAAAATCTCTGGATCTGCACAGGAGGTGATGGGTGGGAGRTGCACATGACATTGATGTGCTCCCTGCACTGCCCTGGCCTGGGTTCCCTTTCCTGCCTTCCTGAGCAGCCTCTGCTTTTCTGTGAGAGCCACAAATCCCACCTGCACTGACACCCTGYTCCAGCACTGGCTTTGTGTGCAAGGATCTGAGCCTGGCTCAGAACCAGCCCCAGGATCTTGGTTAAGCTGCTTTTCCTTCCCCATCCAGCATCCAGCCAAGTCCAGAGCGTGTTATCCCWGCCTTTGTCAGGGGTCAGAACCTGCTGGATGGGGCTGAGTCTCCAATCCCTGATGAGTGGAAATGGAGAGGGAGGCACAGAGCCCCTGCTCAAACAGCAGCAGCTGGAACAGCAAGAGCCCAAACCCTTCTTCTCTCTCTTATTCTGAAAATTCAATTTTTTTGTAGGGAATTCTTTTGTCTTTTGTCTTTTGAAAAATGATTTGTATTTTTCTGTTCCTTTTGGAGGCCTGGCCAGGACTGATCCCAAAGACCATCAGAGGTTGTTTCTGCTGGGARCAGGAGGCASAGGGCTCAAAGGTTGATTYTCCAGGCTGTGTGATTTTCTAGTTKCTTTTCAAACAGACTCTTTTTTGTCTTCCAGGAGTGGCTGCAGGGGGTGAAAGGATATCATTTGATCAATATAATTCAGATCTATTTAAATATTATAGGGCAAATCCATGGGTGCMTTGCTGAGGAGCACAGAAAGGGRATGTGGAGCACATCCAGGACGTGCCCAAGCTGAATTCTTTGTCACATTCCTGCCTTGGCCACCTCCAGGCAAAGCACTGCCACTCCTCACGTGGGGCTGGRATCATCTGCTGCACTTCAAACAAATCGGGGCCTTCACATTGAGGCTCTTGTTCCAGTGAAAAGCCCAATTATCTCCTCTATTAAATATGCTAATGAGCCAAAAGGGGGGTGGGGGAGCAAAGCCATAGTTTGATTTTAATGAAACATATTTTATTTTAATGAGAGATGTCCTATTAAGCTTAATACAGTCAAACTTTGATAAAGGCCCTTATCAAAAACCATGCCATAGGAAAATAAATTGATTTAATTGTGGCAGCCAAACAAAATGAACCRTTTTCTTGGGTTGGAAGCAAGAGGGAATGTGATCTAATAACACCACACTTATTAGTATATTACTGATATGTAAATGAAAAGCATTAAGTGAATAGCAAGATGATCCATAGCTTCTCTAGATAGAGTAATAAGTGTGAGCCAGTTTTTTTTAACACAGAAAACTGATATAATTAGAAGACTGTTAACAATTTTTTTAGCTGCATGAAATGAACAAGCCACAGGAGACCAGTTTGTCATAATAATTAAAGTTCAGAAATAGTTTTCTATTACCATAAGTGAGATTTGATAGATATCTTTTTAATTTACTGTAAATAGCTCCTTCTTTTTTTGTTTTGGGTGTCTTTTTAAAGAAACTCTTTTTTCATTTTAACAGAAATATGTCTCATTTTGGGTGATGTTGTGTTTATTTGAGATGCTCCATAGTCTGTTATTTGCCAAGGGCATACATTCAATATCTCCCTGAGATGAGTAACATATGTGCTGCCACTTCAGCACAGCAAACACCACCACATCTCCCTGTGCAGGGTGTGGGCTGTGGCTGCAGCTCCCAGTGCCTCTGCACCCTTCCCAATGAAGGTTTGGTGTGCTGGGATGAGTTCATGGCCAGGGGCTGATGCCAGGGCAGGGCTCAGGGGATGAGGGTGAGGTTGAACATTTTCTTGTAATAAAGCTGTGGAAGTGTGGGGTGACAGGTGCAGTTTGGGATGGGGTGCCCTGAGCCATTGCTGCTGCTGCTGGTGACAGGGCTGGCACAGAGGCCCCCGTGCCCCTTGGGGCTGTGCCTTTGTGCAGTGCCCAGGGGAGCTCTGCAGCCAGGATTGCTCCTCCACCCTAAAATATGTGGGATTTTTTCACCCCTGGCTCTCAAACCCATCTTCCCCTGTGTTCTTTGGGCTCCTGTCTTGCCCCTATTCAATCCTCAATCCTTTCTTGCTACATTTGCAGGCTTTCTTTACTTGTTCCTGCCTGGATGATTTAAGGCCAGCAAATCACTTTTTCCCAGAGCATGCAAGTGTCCTCTCCAATAACTGGAAACCACATCTCACACCAGTGGGCACCCTGGGACCTGTGTAACAATTCCAGTGCAGTTTAGCTGAGATGGGATGGAAACAGAGTCCAATTGTGCTGCGTGATGCAGAGGCTGCTCTTCCAATGCAGGGCTGATTTTCCACTTTATCTGTAATGGACAATAGGCCATCACTCTGCTGGAAGGGAGAAAACAAGCAGCCTTTGTAATCTGCTTTAGCTCGTGGCTCTCTGCTCTTTATAGGTCTCCAGCAGAGTTTAAGTAACTTCAGTTACGTGGTGCAAGAGGCCAGAGCTGGAGTTAAAAGCATTCCTGGGAACCCACAGCTATTGCCTGCTCCTAAACATTGACATTCCATTTATTTTGGCTTTCAATCTYCATTTAAAGGATAGATCTGTGTGTCAGGGATCCTGTTCTGTCAGTGATGCCCAGGGCCTCAGCTCTGCCCTGAGCACTGCAGCAAGGGCACCTCCTGCAGCCCTGCTTGGAATTCTCCAACCGCTGGAATTCTCCAGCAGCTGGAATTCTCCAACCCCTGGAATTCTCCAGCAGCTGGAATTCTCCAGCAGCTGGATCTCAGTGGCTCTGGGAGCCCTTCAGGGAGAGGGAGAGAGAAAAATGGCATGGGGGGCACCATAAATAAGGGAGGTGAGGTGGTGTTTCTGCAGAAGTGAGCATCTGGAGAAAAGGGTAAATTCAGGAGTCAAAGAAAATATTACTGGCAATCAGAAACTTTATCTGAGTGTATTGATTGMTCTGTAGAACAGAAATAAGCTGGCAGTTTGGAGCTCATGAAGCTTCAATCTCGTTACACTCGCTTTTTCCTAATTCCCAGGAGTTCAGAACTGGTGTGGGCTGAAACTGTAGAGAAAAGTTGAAATGATCAGGATTGAATTCCTGACTCTGCTGTGGTYTTTCATGCTGTGCTGGGGGGATTCAGTTGTGCTCCAGGCTCAGGTTTCAGAGGCAATCCAGAGGCCCCAGGCTGGATGATTTGTGTGAAAGCCCAGCTCAGGCTCCTGGTGCTGCTGCTCCCTGGCTCAGGGGATGAGCCTCAGATTGAACATTTTCCTGTCACAGAGGTGGAAYTTTGGGGATAACAGGTGCTCTCCAATCACAGCTGATGGGATTAAGAAGATGCTTGATTGATAAGGATGTGTTTGAAGGGTAACAATTTGCTTCTGAGCTCCCTTTCCACACCAGCCTTAATTTTCACCTGCCATCYTGAGGCGTGTGGGGAGGAGAGTAAATTCCTGCAGCCAGACCGGGAAAAGCATTCCTATAATTCTTATTTAGCACCACTTCCTATTAGTCCCAGCCTCTCATCAGCCACACTCAGATGGTAATTTATGTTTTAATGGGCAGAGCACTTTACTGCCCACAGGCTCCTAAAGCAAGGCAGGATTTATGTCCCGTGCCTCTMAAATACCATCTATTTATTTCCCTGGCACTCAGGGCTGGTGCAGTTGAATCTTTAAAGAGCCCAGCTCTGTCCCTGTGYKTGGCTGGGAGGGCACCTCAGGTGTGGTTTTTGTTTGGGAGCAGGTGCCAGAGGAAGAGTTTGGTCCTGGGATGGAGGGAGGCACTGCCATGGGGGGTTCTGCTGATTTGGGCACTGAGTTCTCTTTCCACCCCTTTTRGGGCTCAGCACATCCCAGTGCCAGAGACTGGGGAGAGCAAAACCTTGGTSTTTGACCTGCCAGTGTGCTTCTCTCTGTCCTGAGTGCACAGAAACATCCATTTATTTGCTATCCCAAAAGTCAGAGAGGTTTTCCCTTTAGCACAAAATGTTTTTGGGGTATTCCCATTTTTAATGTTGCATTTTCACCATTGCTCAGAGCTCTGTGAAGGTGATGCCATCAGGAAGGGCTGTGACAGTGGCTGCAGTGACTTGTGTCATTCACAACCTGCCCTCTGCAGTTCAAATTGTTCCTAAATTATCCTCAGGCCTCCATTTCCTCAATCTCCAATTCTAATAAGTCTCAATTAAAAGTTCCCACTCAGGCTGCCTGACCATTTGTGCTTTCAGTAAATCTGCTGCTGCTCTGCAGTCAGAAAGCTCCACTGGGCACTTAATTTAAATATGTGGCAGCCAAATTTCTTGGGCTGGGTGTGGGATGGGATTCTTTTATTAAATTTATAAAGATAAGTTATATAAAATCAACTGTGGCAGGTTTTTTTCCCATTTATTAAATCCAAAAACTTCTCCCARCATTTGAAATGCTGTCAGGTACTTGGTGACAAGAGAGATGTGTGTGCTGGTGTGTGCATTACATGAAATAATTACTGTCTGTAGTGCAGAACACTGACTTGATCTGGAAGAATATACAGATTTTTTTTTTCTTGAAAACATGCTACAGCTAAAAAATAATTGAAATTTAAGAGGTTGGAAAGAAATATGAAATWAAAAAARAGGAAAAAGAAGTYATAGAGGGGRAGAACTGTAAAGGTAACAAAAATAAACATCATTGGAATTGGTATTTACAGCCTTGCACAACACCCACCTCCCTCTGAAATCCTGCTGTGCTGAAGGATCATTCACTCATCATTTCCAAACTTGTAAGGGAGGATCATTTTTAACAGTTTTATTTCCAACTAACGTAATTTCAATTTGCCTTAATGGATATTTTCCTAATAATTATGATTTAAACTAATTTACCAACTTTCTTCTACTGAATTTCTGCAAGCTGCACTCTAATCAACATATGGGGCATTTAGTTATAAGATTAGGGATGCAGAAGGTAATTTCAATTAAGAGAAAAGATAAAAATTAGCAGCTAGGAAGGCAACATCTGTGTTCTCCTGCAGGAAAGGGAATAGATCCCCTGGCATGAAGGTGCCCATCTCAGGGAGAATGAGCAGGTCTGGAGTTACCAGGGGGGCAGGGGAAGGGGAAATCACTGGCTTTTCCAAAAAGAATTGGAGATATCACCTGAAAGKGGCAGCTGGCAGGTTCAGAGTGAGRGGAGGTGCTGGGRGAGGMTGTGCCAGAGGATGRTAAAAGTTTATGTGRSTTTRGAAAGGGAAGAAGGGGCATCTTAGCCAGAGAAAAATCTATTCAGTAATATTAAAATTCCCTTTATTTCTGTTTTTCCACATGATTATATAGGGGCTGTGTGCATTATCTCCCCAGGTGCTTTTTTTCCTGATTCTTTGCCCTGGCTAATGTTTGCTTTCCCCTCCAATTTAATACTGTACATTTAATATTAGACATTTTTACAGGAGAAAAGAAAAAGCCATGCTAAAATATATGASTGATCTGGTTTGTTTTTCCCCAGGAATGGAACTGGTCTTTAAATACTGAGTTTACAAACTGAGGTTGAGTATCCAGTTTATTAAAGGTCTTCTACTTAAATAATGACACACTAAATATCCTCACAGCTCATGCTTYCCTATCATTTCAATTTCTTTTTCCCTTTACAGTCTTCAGAAGCATCTTTATTTCAACTTAGCAACAAACAAATATCCATTATTTCTATTCCAACAAAAAGAAAATAGGAGGAGGAGGAGGAGGCAGTTTCCCAGAGAGTTTTGTCAGACAGTTTGGAGAGATCTGTATTTCACTCTGAAGGGATCATGGGCTGTACCTCACCTGTGACCCACAGCTGCAAACAGCAGCAAATCATTGCAGAAGGGAGCTCTGAGCAGGTCCCACTCATTCCTCAGCCAGCAACTCTGCTCAGTGCGGGATTTTAACAGGTGACAAACCCAAACACAACAGGAGTTACTCAAGCTGATTTCTTGAGCTGGGTGCGCAATTTGTGGCCACATCTTTGCTTTGCTTTGCTCCTGCCTGCTCTGTTCTCAGCCTGTGTGGGGTTTGACCACGTCCTGGTAATTTGGAATTGTTTCCCAAGTGCCTTTCACAGAGTCCTTCACTCTGTGGGTAAATGAGATACTCAGGGTTTTCTCASTGCATGGAATCACAGAATGCTCTGGGTACAAAGGGACCCCAAAGATGATTTTATCCAACCCCTGCCCTGGGCAGGGAAACCTTCCTCTCTCCCAGGCTGCTCCAAGCCCCATCCAACCTCTAACTCTACAACATGGCATAAAAAATCCTTATAAAATAAAAGATAAAATCCATGATGAGTTAAAGAGAAAAATGTGTGATTTGTAATGCATGCAGATGCATTTACTCTGCCAAAGCTGTCCTAAATTTTTAATTCATGAGTTTRTTAAAATAGAGAAAGGTAATTATCCTTTTAATTATAACAAAACAGTTTCCTGATTGCCATGGCAATAGTTAARTGTATTTCCTATCAATTTATGATGGTGATTGCAGTGACTGTTAGCTTTACATTAGTTTTTCCTTTTCTTTTTAATTATAATGCACATAATTTCCCCCCCTAAGATTAAAGACTAAAAGTGGTAGGGTACAGGAAGGACCCACCTCAGGAACATTCCCAGGGTAACCTGAGCTGCTCAACAAGAGGATTTCCAACAGGAAATCCAGGATTCCTCAGAAATCCAGGATAGCTCAGCTTTCCTGCAAGTGTTTAGTGTTCAGCCAGGATGATATTAATGCTGTATTTCAGGGAAATTTGCTCTGATTTGAAGGGTTTATATTAAATTTATTGATTTTATTTGTATTTCTTTTTATTGGATTGGGAGAGTTGAAATCCAGCCCATGAAGCCATTGAACATTGCCATGGGAGTGTGGCCTCAGAAGGTTTAGCTGAACAGGGATTTATTGAACAGAAAGGAAATAACCTGATGCCCATCCTCAGAAGGGAGAGCAGCACCTTTTCTGTCCTGCTCCATGGCAAACCTGCAGGGGTGCAGCAGCCAAGGCTGTGAGAGACACAAAAACAAGCCCAGGAATCCTTCCCAGGAGATTCTCTGTGCCTTTCCCTTCATCCAGAGCAAAGGCACTCCACTGAGCACCCGGGAATGCAGGAGCAGGGGGGAAGGTGCTGTTCCTGATGAGATGAGCAGCAGTTACTCATTGGACATGAAATCACAGCGCAGGGGCTGCAGGATGTGTCAGCACCGCCCTGCTCTCATTTCCTGGCCATTCATCTGCACGGCACTGATTCAGCCACTCTAATTGCCTTGTTAGACACTTCAGAAAACCCAAAAAACCCCCCAAAATCTGCAACAAAACCCTTCCAAGTCCTGCACTGAAAGCAGAGCTGTGCCTGTGTGTGTGCTGCAATTTGAATTTGTGTGCTGCAATTTGAATTTGAATGGGAGCTGGAATTTTCAGTGCTCTGGGGGGGAGATGAATAGGTGAGTGAAGAGAGAGAGGAGTAAACAAAAAAGCTCCAAGTAAAATAAAAAACCTGTAATAAACCTSAGTTTTGGGCACCTCTCTGGAAGCAGAACCATCTGTCCCTTTGCTTCAGACACCTTCCCTTTGATTCACACACTCCTCTCCATTTTAAATTAAAAWTTTAAAAAGGGACTTTTGAGGGGACACCTCATTATCTGTATTTTGTTTATGGAAACAACTCCCAGAGCAAYKTGATKTTKAGTTTCYTGCCTGATGTCTGTGCAGGGCTGGGTGGGGAGGAAAACCTTTKGGMTACCTTTGGCAGKTTGSTGTTTTAATTAGAGCATTGCCATCTCTTGGCTGCTTGCACATCTCCAGAGCAGCACTGTGGCCTGCTGGGTCATTATTGGTGTGATTGAGCTCCTTGCAGCTGTTTCCTGTCGTGATCCTTTCATTTCAGGAAGCAGATTTGTGATCTTTTCATTCCTTGGGAGCCGATTTCCAGTTGGGCTTTGGATGCCTGGTAAATAATGGGATGAAATGAGAATGAAATGGAGGGAAGGAGGACATGGGTCTGTTATCCATGATAACTTCACTGATAACAAAGATGAGAGAGGAAGGTTGGAAAAGATCAGATCACAGAATGATAGGAGAGCCTGGGTTGGGAGGGACCCTAAAGATGCAAACCCCAGCTGGGGGTGGGACAGCTTCCCTGGGTGTCCCTGGGGAGCTGCAGGTGAGGAGCAGGCAGTGCTGCAGCCCAGGAGCTCTGCAGGTGAGCAGGGAGGGCTCTGCAGTGACCCAGCCTGGGGAGGGCTTTGTACACGGCTTTTCATTCCCCTTCTCTTTGATCCACTTGCTTGGAGTCTTCCCTGTCAAATGTTACAAACTCCAGGTTTATTGTGATGAAATCTGCTTTATTTGAGCTGCCAGGGCCGCATTTAGGGAGCTCATTATGAAGAGGAATCTTTGGCAGGGGATGTCGGAGCTCTGGCTGACCCAGGAGTTCATTGTACCTGGTTTAAAAAGGAGTAAAAAACTGGGCACAGCATGAGTTCTGCCTCCTCCTATTGCAGGGGTTGCACAGCCCCTGGAATTCCCTCCCAGCACAGAGAATGACCCTTTGGGCATTTCCATCCTGAGCCCTCTGTTCACGGTGCCCTCCTGTCCCCCCTCTCCAGAGGTGCTGGGATTTCCTGGTTCCCTTCCAGTGGGCAGAGCTGAGCTGAGCTCCCCGAGAAACCTCCCAAAAACCCTTCAGGAAATAAATCCCGAGCCAACATCAGCACCTAATTTTCCCTCTGTGGGTGGAATGTGAGAACAAGAGCGATGAAAGCTGAGAAACAAATGCATTTCATCCTTCCATCAGCATTATTTGCAGGGTTTGCTGTGGGGTTTTCTGTCTCCCTGCCTGGTGCAGATTGGTCTGGGGCTCTGAGCAGCCTGCAGGAGGGTGCCAGACCTGCCCAGCCACTTCCATGATTCCCTGAGCCATCATTTCCTCTGGGCCTTCCCTCTCCGGGGTGGGAATTCCATCACCCTTTTTTAGCCAGCAGAAAGTGGTGGATGCTCAGCCAGGTTTGCTCCAGGGTGGGTTTGTCACTCAAGTGTTTTCTATCCCCTTTTACAATCAGGCTGCCCTTTGGATTATTTTTCCCCTCTTAATCTACATTCAATAAACAACTTCAACTCTTGCTGGTGTTTAGCAAAGATAAATGATTTTGGAGACTCAATTCTCCCAATTTAGAATAAAACGATAAACACGTGAGATAAAATTAACAAAGGCCCCAAASTGCAGGGTGGAAATTCCCATTCCTGTGTACAAGGCAGACAACACCCCCCTCCAGCAGCTTCCTGGCTTGATAAATGCCTTGAGCTGATTTAAAAATGTGTGAGTTATTTTTAACCATGGTAGCAGAGCCATCTGTATTGTATCTGATGAAGTTCTGTGATAGAGCAAATTGATTTATTCTATCTCCTTACAAGTTATCCTAAGCTTTATGTTATAAATAAGTTGGTTTGAAGTACATGATGTCATTGAGCTTGAAAGTCTCCAGATAAATTTGTACTTAAAGGGTTTGTGCCTTCTGTAGGAATTTCAATTGGTGCACATTGTTAAATCTCCTTTCTCTCTCTCTGTCTTGMGCACTGCAAACTCTCTGGGGCCATGGCTGAGTCTGTGGCTGTGTTTGTATGAAATACCCAGGGCCCCAAACAGGGCTGGTGCTCTCACACATTACAGAGATAAAAACAAAAGCAATCACAAGAACCAGAGCCGTGCACTGGATGCAGGATCTTCAGGAGCTGCGTCCCAAATCCTGCCCTTTGTTGGGATAAAACACAGGGAATTAATGAGGAGCTSGTTTCACTGGGAGCAGGAGCAGGGATGAGCCCCACGCTGTGGCCAGGAGTCAGATGTGAGGAGGATTTGGGATTTGTGATTTAGAGCAGGAGCTGAGCAGGGCCAGACCCTGCCCTTCCTCCCTTTGCCTTGCTCTGAGGGCAGCTGAGAATCCCTGGGAAAGCAGGAATTAATCARACCCCGGGAAGAACACACTAAATCCCATCTTAGTTACAGAACCACAGAAATAAGGCAGAACTTCAGGAGGAGATGGACTGAAATCCTGATTCCTGTGTTTAAGGGTAGCTTTGGAGAGCCCATATTGAAAATGAGATGATGCCTGATGAGAGCCATGCACGGTGCAGATTTTGGTGTGATTAAAAAGAAAAYGAGCAATGCTTTAATTGAGATCTGAAGATGAAAAGTTAAAAGCTCAGTATCCTCTAATCCTTGCTGTCAGCCAGGAATTTACGTTGCATATGTGGAACAAGCCACTGGGCTTTAAAAATGGAACCATAAAAAAGTTGCTGTAATTTAAAAGCAGCCAATTTACCGGGAGTACAGTTTGCAGCTCTGTCACTTGCTAATCAGTCTGTTAAACATAATAGCCATTCTTGTCTGGAGGCACTTAATCATGTTGTGAATGCACTTATCAGCACATATTAGAAATACAATACAAGACTTCCCAGCAGAGGAATGGATGCAATTACTGCAATCAGTATACATTTAGCCACGCTCTTATGTTTTTCTTTCCATTCCTTTTTTTTTCCCTCTTTTTTTTCTTAAATCCTCCAGCAGTGAGAGATTTTCCTCTTTGAAAAATAAAAAAGGACACACTAGAAAGTGTTGTTAAACTCCAAAAGGTGCTCAAAGATCCCACTCGATGAGAGATGTCTGAGGCTGCTGACCCCTCCCTGGACCAGCAGTGATGGAAGCTACTGATTTTGGGTGTTGTGATGGTTTTSAAGGCCTCTGAGCCTTTGGGCTGTGCTGGCACTCATCACATGCTGGGGAGCTGAAGTTGCTGCATTTGAATGAGACTCAAAGAGCTCAGCATATGGATGAACTCTCTCTCTTTTTTTTTATTATTATTATTTTTTTTCCTGTGCTTCTCTACATCTAAATCGATAGAGATGAGGGATCTCAAAGTTTTTGAAAGGCGATATTGAAAAAGCCTGAATGCTAATTGCTTGCAGCGTGACTACCCAGCAGGCAGGGTGTAAATACAGCTGGCCAAAGAATGCCAGGCCTCGCAAAAATCTCAGCATTTCAGCTCAACCATTTCCCTGGGCTGAGCACATTCTTGTATGGGGAGGAAGGGAGCTGGGAGGGGGGAAGAGATGATGAAATCCTGAAGAGATTCGGAAAAGAGAGGAACAGGAGAATGATTCTCCACATTGTGCCTCGCATTAACCCGTGCTGTTGGGGATATTTGATGCAGTTGAGAATGATTTGCAGCACTTACAGGAGCCTGCCTGCCTTCTCCAGAAATCCCTTTGTCTGTCTCTTTGTTCTTTGTGACAGCTGCTATTTTTGCTTGGGTGAAATTTTTGAGAGTWGCARGGAAAATGAAAAAARRSMAAACCMWKSCCMAAWTKKKKTYCKKKTYCMRKKG
>CADDXX010000147.1:0-45991 GCA_902810485.1 Alauda arvensis | reverse complement strand
TGTTGAGTTTGGGGCGTTTTGCCATTTTGGGTCATTGCTCAGACTCCCCGGGAGGAGGTGGGAAATGTTCTCGCTGTGGTGTCCTGGCTGTGATGTCCTGGGTGTTGTGCCCTTGGTGCTGTGTCCTTGGTGAGGTGTCCTGGCCGTGGTTCTGCTCACCTGGGACACTCAGCCCACTCCAGCTCAGCTGCTTAAAGGCTTTAGTGCTGAGGAAATGCCTTTAAATGAAGTTTTGGGATCAAGTTTTGGCTTTTACCATGTAAACAGCGGGTGGGACAGGCTGGGTGGGGCGCCCCTTCTCCCCCTTCTGCTTTTAATTACTCATTTTCAGAGCCTGAATGAGTGAATGACCCTCACTTTCTCCTCACGGTGCTGCACTCAGGGAATGACCTTGGCTTGTCCCAGCAGCTGCCCTTGAGCTGTCCCTGTGTTGGAATTCATTCTCTTGTGAGTATGCCAGGGTCCTGACTGCCCCTTGGAAAGGTGACCTGGGGGTGTTACAGGGTGGCTGTGCTGCTGGCCTTACCTTTGTGCCATTGAAAGGTAATGATTTTAAAAAGGAGAAATATTAAATTTACCCCTCTGCGTTTTGTTATTTGGAGTTTTCTGTGCATGTCTAGGAAAATTCAGATCCATTTTTAGGACAAAAATAGTATTTTAATGGGGTGACTTCCATGGAACTCTGTGTTTGTCCCTTGTTTTTAGTTCTGGTGTGAAGATGAGGACTTTAAGCTCAGCTWGCAAAGGGTGGAGGTACAGACACTGCAGATGGCTCTTTCTGTTCATACACTGAATGCCACCCTGTGTTTGCTCAGCTGGATAAATTAATCTTGTTTATTAATTARAACATGGGAAACTGATGTTTCTGTGCCAGTTTCACTTTCATGTTTTCACTCTGTTCAGTGGGTACCGACAGCGAGAGGAAGAGCTCAGCTCTTTTGTAAAACATAATTATCAGCCCTTAAAATAAAACAATTTAGTGCACCCCATGAGTCTGTCAGGGAAGTGGGGAGGGAGGAGGTCCCGTTCGTGCTGATGTTAATGGGCTGCCCTGCTCCCTGCCCTCRCTGCTTTGAGGATGTTGCCATGGACATTTATTTCTTAGCACAAGTGTGGATGAGCCCCAGGACACCCTGCACATCCCCGCTCCATCTCAGAGTGCTTTGCATTCAAAGAGAGCCAAGCCCAGTTCGTGAGGTGCTTAAACTTTGTGTGTGAGTTCCTGCACTGCAAACAGCTTCGTATGCCGCTGAATTGATTAACTTTCAGTCATTGGCTATTTAAAAATCCATCTCTGCTTTGTAAGAGACTTCAGCTGCTTTCCCAGCAATGTTGAGAACAGACCATGTGATTATGGCATGTAAAAATGTAAGAATTTCTCCATGSTTAAAGCAGAATTATAAGCACCATGTGGGCTGCTGATATTTATTAACTGGAGAAGTTTCAGCACAAGTCTTTCATCATAAAATCATTCTTATTTTTTRAACAACAATAGCTCCCTCTATATTTGCATCCCACACCAGCCAAAGCCTGGCCCCAGTCTCTCCCTGCGTTTTGTTTGTGTTTCCCAACAGGAYGCTTCCTCCTGACAGACAATCTTTATTTTAAGAAATACACAACACAGCAATAAAGAAGTTCTAAATAGTAACCAGAAAAATATTCCAATGCAATCAAAACGTTTTTTTAAGCCCCAAAAAATGGCATGCTGTTCCAAAAGGGGAGAGTAATGACAAAGGCACAAATCCCAGTGGCCAGCAATGTTACTGGTGTGGAGCTCCCCAATTACCCCAGCCCGAGCTCAGCCCTAAAAGTTGTTTTGTTAAAGCTTGGCTTAAAGAGTATCTAAGGACCCTTTTACCAGCAGCATTTCTGTGCACTGTCACAAGGGTGCAAGCAAATAAAAATAATTGAAGCAATTGTCTCAGTTGTCTCCAGGGTTGTCATGATGATGTTGATAAAATCAAATAAAGTGGAAGTTATTGCACATTGTTAGTGAGCAGCACAGTTGTGAATTGGCAGTGGAGAAGCTGAAGAGCTTAAAAGGTTTGCTCATTATCCAGATTTATTGTTTTCAGTTGTGGGAAAATGTTGGCTAAGCAAAACAACATCATCATACCTGGCCTTGGTGGTGTGTTCTGAACAAAAATATYTTCTTGTTGTTTTTATGGCTTTTCCTGGATTATTAAAGCTTGCTGTGTCAATCCATACATCCTGGATGGATTTAGCAGCTTGGGTTTATCCTCTGGAGCCRTTTCTTTTGCCTCTACATCTGTCAGGAGCATGGATTTTTATGGCAGCCAAAGAAAACCCAGATCAGGCACCAAAAATTTCAGGGAAAACATGGACAAGTTCTCTGTTAGACAGCAGCTCTGTGTCCTCACCAGAATTACTCACACTGGGAGAAAAGGGTTTGGGTTTTGACATCCTGCATCAGGTTAGAGCTGGTGTTTAACAAACACCAGGTGCTTCAGCTCAGAGAGGTGTTCCTGGAGGGATGCTGGAGCTGGGAGGAGAACTCAGTTGATGGAGTTTTGGGAAGACACTTGGGTGTTGGAGCTCTAAGGAGACCCCCAGGTGCTGGAGGTGGCAGCCTGGAGGTGCCCCTGGGCAGGAGGGCAGCTCTCTGCAAGGCTGCCAATATGCAAATCTCCATCATTCACAAACTGCACGCTGCCCTGGGTAGGGATTTGCTTTCATTTCCTTCATCTCWGGCTGCTAGGATCTTAATTTCCTCAGGGGGAGAAGGTCAGGACCTTTAGTGTGGCTCTCTTCCCTGAGAGGTCCTGGCCATCTGCTGCTTCGTTTGACTCCAGCAGGAAATGAGGGGCTTGAGCATTTCCAATCAGGGTTTGAAAAGCCTCCTCTTGGAAGTGTTTGCTCTTCAGTAAACCACACTTACAAAATTAATCCTCTTGAGATCAAAGGAGTGAGACCTCTTTAACTGAAGTATTTTATGAACTAATGTACCTTGGTAATGTAAGGTCACTGAATTCTTATTGAATTTGGTTACAATTTGTCAGAGTAGGAATTTGCAGCCTGGAAAAGCCTCTCAAGCACAACATGAGACCCCACATTTGTTATTTTCCAGTACCTCATGTCTGCTCCATTTYTGAGGGTATTGTTTACACTGCTGTGAGCCTCATAAACAAATTGCCATTTGCTGAAAACATGATTTTATGAGTGAATGGAGCTCGTGGTTCCCTGCACCAGTACAGCAATAGAAGGAAGGCTGTGACTTTATCACCCCAGTTGTGGGTGACCTGTGGGTGGGAGGCAGCAGAGCTTGGTGTGGCACTGCAGAGTGCCCTGAAAATGCCACCCTGCACCTCTCACCATCTCCCCAAGCACCAGGGCAGGCCCTTCAGCTTGGTTAGCAAGGCTGATCTTCCTTAAAGAGAACAATTTTGTTTATTTAAGGTAAATCTGAACCAGTTGTGCTGTTGCTGCTGCCATAGTCACTGAGTTATTAAATTATTAATTMATTATTAATCCATTAATTCAATAATTCCATGTTGGGCTCGGACAAATTCAGTTTGTTGTTGTTCCAGTGTCAGGTGATTTGGTGGTGCTGTTAAAACCTCTCAGGTCAGAGCTGTGCTGGACCCTCCCAGTGATCTCTTATTTTGTAAAATGGAACTGCAGCTCCCTGTAAGCACTGCTGCCATGGGGTGGGTGTGTTGGGAAAGCTCTGGGACTCACCAACACTTCCCTGACAACTTCTTTATACTGGAGTTTCTTCACAATAAAGGAGTTTTTGGAGTTCAGTTGACTTTCTTTGGGCTGGATTTGCCTTTCTGTGCTCAGCCTGGGATGAGGAGCACAGCTCCCTGTGCTGGGTTGGGGTGAGCTCTGGGTGGGACAAAGCCTGGCTGGGCTGCTTGGGACAGGAATGAGGCCAGAGCACAGGGATTGTGCAGAAATCCCAGGGGTTTGGGCCTTTCCCAGCCCCAGCAGAGCAGGATGGGGAAGGAGTGCAAACAGGATTATAAATCACCAYTGGAAGGAGAGGACCTACTTACAGGAGTTTGTGAGAGGAAATAAATCCAAAAAGACCCATGGGGTTTTTGGGGTTTTTTTTTCCCCTTCTCACCAGAGAGAAGAATGTGTAATGAATGTCTCATGTCTGAAACACTGGGCTGGATTCATCAAAGGGAGTTAGTAATTACCAAATTGAGAGAATCATGAAGCGCTTTTCTAAATTTGAAAGGCTCATCAAGAATAGATCAGGAGCAGGCAAAATTAATAGTTATGAACTCATTTCCATAGAAATGGACTTATTAGCAAGCATGCCAGCTGCCTAAAATTATAAGGTCTTTTCCTTGTGCTTGCAGGAAATAATCTTTTTTTATAAAAGTAATTTTGACTTTTTATTTTTTATTGCTTCTCCAAACTCGAGTTTGGCAAAATCCTAAACCAGGGAAAATAACTTCACTGGACAATAGAAATATTTAACTAAAAAGAGAGGAAAGAGATGGAAGGGAGAAGTGATTTATAGCCCTTGGATTCCATCAGACTCTCCCCGAGAGTGCAGAACTTATTTAAGAGAAAAATGAAACAAGTCTCCAGGAAAAGCTGAAAAATCTTGCTAGGATAAAGTTTGGTTTAACAGATTGAATGATAACAGCATGAATTACAGGCCTTGTCTCCTCTGCTCGTGGATTTTCCCACTGGTGGCATTTTGTCTTCAGCAGGCAGCTGCAGGTTCTCACCCCAAACCAAGGCTCTGACCCCAAAACCAAGGCTCTGACCCCAAACCAAGGCTCTGCCCAGGAGCTGAAGCTTTGCCAGGGCAGGGTGGTTTTAAATCCACCTGCTTTTAAAAGGGTTCCAGAGGCACTGCTGCACAGCCAGCAGAGACATTGAAATGCAGGGGTTGGGCTGGGGATTTATCAGCTAATGGAGTGACTGAAGTAAATGCTGACATTTGAGGTCTTGATTGTGGTTTAATTTATCTCTGCTTTTACTTTAGCAACCTCCATCAGTGCAGTGGGAAAAGGCAGTGGTCTCTCACGTGGTGCTGCACAGGATGGGTAATAAATTGCAAGAATTATGAATGTAATACCAGGAAACCTCTGCAGGATGAGAGGTGCAGCAGCCAGTGGGTCTGAACATGAGAGAAATTCACTTTTCAGGTTTTATCCTGAGTTTGTTACAGCTGTAAGCTGGGAAGAGGCTTGGAACAAAGAGGGTGAATTCATCCCTGGGGCTCTGGGTGTCCCAGACACCTCCTGGCATTGCTCCAGGGGTGAATCTCTGCATTCAGAGCACAAAGGCAGGCCAGGATTTCAGTGAAAATTCATTCACCTGCTGGGGAACAGAGTGCAGAAATCCTGGTCTGCACAGCTGAGCACTCAGGGGAGGCTCTGGAGGTGAGAGATGCTTCAAGGCCATCTCTCTCAGAGAGAATGGAGCCTTCTTTAATCAATATTGATGTGTCCTGTACATCCCTGGCTGCTGAGACAAAGCAGAAACCTCTGACAGACACTTGGGGCTGGTTTTGGTGGTGACAGGGACCCTCTGTGGAAGCAGGATGGACACCTGGAGGACAGCTTTGTTTGAGTTCTCTGTTAATGCAGCTGCCTCTGAGGAAGGTTCTGTATCAGATCTAAACCCCCATTTGTAGTTTCTTTCTGGATGTGCAAAAAGAAAAACAGGACAGGAACAATTGGACTGAACTCCAAGAAGTGGGAATGGATTTGTCACTGCAGACAAACCTGAGCTGGTATTTAATTGATACCCAAATCCTCCACTGCTGGTTTTGTTCTCAGTTTGAACCCACTCCTGGGTGTTTTTGAGAGTGGAACTATTGGCCTGGACAGCCTGAAGTGAAATTGCAGACCTGAGCATTCCTTGGCATTCCCAGTATCTGAATCCACAGTGAGTGTAAARCTCACACCTAAATTTTAGTTCTGTGTTGTGGGCAAATTAATTTTATGCAATTTAGATAAAAACAAACTGCTGGAGGTGATACACAAAAAAAACTATGAAATTGAGTTTATGTTTTTAACAGAAATGGTTTAATTACATCCCTATTATTATGGAATAAAATTTATCTTAGAAGGGTTTTGCTGGTTGTCTGGTTGGCCACACAAAGGATGCCTCAATAGCTTCTAGTTTKGCCTGGAGGTGGATATTATCTTCTCTCAGCATGGGAAGTATTTATCCTGCAGGCATTGAAGCATATGTTTAGGTTGTTTGTTGTCAGGAAGAAAACAGAAAAATCAATAATTCCCACTCAGATTTTTTTTCCCCTTTCCAATTCTCCTTCAGAAACATATGGCAGAGCCAGATTCTGCCTCTGCACTTGGGAGGAGGAGAAGGATGTTTGCAGTTTTCTGCAGCAGCTAAAACTTCCTGTGAGCATGGGGGAGGACACAGAGAATGAGGGAACCACTGGCCTGAGCACAGGAAATTCAGATTTTACCCCAAAACTTCAGCAGTTTTGGTAAAATCAGGTGTTTGTCCAACAGAAGGAGCAGCTGCCTCTGTCAGAGCCCTTCCATCCCCTCCCCTGCTTGTGACCTCCCTCTGCAGACTCTGTCTGGGGCAGGAACTCTGTAAATATTKGTGTGTAAAATGTGCAGGATTTGTAAAACAACTCCGATTTTGGGGAGGTTTGGGTGAGCAAAGCTCTGTTCTCCAAACAGATCCTCGCTGTGCATAAGCCAAGGGCAGCTGGTTAAATCTTGGTGTCTGCTTGCTCCTCTGTAACACAAAAACAAGATTTGTTTTGCTAACCTGAGGATTAATTATTAATATTTACATAGCTTTGGACCTGAGGAAAGTGATAACAGTTGATGTGGAGTAAGGAAGCAGAAGYAATTCTCAAATTCAGTTCTGAGTGCATTTACATCCATTTCTTTACTTTTAAACTTTTATTTCCAGATGAGGAATAGATGATTGCCATATAATTACAAGTCTGCACCACTGACGAGGAGAATGTTGTCATGGATTGAAAATAGGGATAATCTACCCCTCATTTATTGTCATGGATCATTTCTGCAAATCCATTTTTTCACTGAGATAAAGACCAGTTTGGGTTTGAAASACTTCTTTTCCCTCCACCAGAGTTCATTTCTGGTGGAACAAGAGGAATGGCCAAGGACTCTGCTGTTCTGCAGCATCCAAATTGTAATAATGGTGCACTAAATAATTTAGCAACATCTGTGCAAGGCTTTTCCAAGGGTTTGTGGCTTATTCTGGAAGTTCATTGTGATTTTGGAGAAGGAATGCCTGAGTTTCATGGGAAAAATGCCTCAGGAATTTCAGGCAACTAAAAGATACAGTTTCACCTCACTTAGAAAGGTGTGCAGTTGCCCATGTGCAGTGTGATTTAGGTTTCTGCCAATACCTCAAGCCTGCACGTTGAATTTAATGGGAAATGTGCTGAGTGGGAGAGAGGGATGAGAAATCCATTCTGCTCTGGACACCCCAGTGACGCTGTGGGAACTCTGCCTTGTTTTCCAGAGCAAACATGACCTCCTACGAGATCCTGCAGATGGATTTTGAGATTGACAACGCCAGCAGCCTGGCAGGGGCCCAGCAGATCACCTGGCAGGTGGAGTACCCTCGGGATGACTCTGTCAGCGAGCTCGTGGTGTCCGAGATCTTCGTCAGCCGCACCATGTTCGTGGGGATTGTGCCTCTGGCCATGGTAAGGACCTGCTGCTGTTCTCTTTTCCAAATGTTTGTGTGGAATTGTTCCTTTTGCCATGGTAAGGACCTGCTGCTCCCTTTTCCCAAATATTTGTGTGGGGATTGTTCCCTTTGTCATGGTAAGGACCTGCTCCTGCTCCCTTTTCCCAAATGTCTTTATGGAAATCATTCTCTTGCCATGGTAAGGACCTGCTGCTATTCCTTTTCCCAAATGTTTTTATGGAAATCATTCTCTTGCCATTGTAAGAACCTTCTGCTGCTCCCTTTTGCTGAATGATTTTGTAAAATTGTTCCTTTTGCCATGGTAAGGACCTGCTGCTGCTCCCTTTTCCCAAATGTTTGTGTGGAATTGTTCCTTTTGCCATGGTAAGGACCTGCTGCTGCTCCCTTTTGCAGAACATTTCCGTTGATCCTCATTAGTATTCCAGGGAATGGGAGCCTTTTTATCATAAGCTGCTTCCTCTGCACCTGCTGCAAGTGATTTAAATGCAAAAAAAAAMCCATTTCAATAATATTTTATTTACCTGATGTGCCCTAATGGCTCCTTGGGAAGCATTTGGGTCTTTTTGTGCCAGTCCTTTCCCGTTTGTGGGTTATTGGGCTGGCTCCTCTGGAGCCATTGTCCTGTGCTGGATGGGCTCTGAGGGCAAATCATTAGTGAAGACATTTGCAATCCAAATAAATGAATAAATGTGGGACACTTCACAGCTAACCAAACCACTGGGCTGTTTGCTGCTCTGCTGTTCCCCCAGTGAGCTGCAAAGTGTCCATTTGATAAAAGCTCAGCTTTGAGTCACACAGAAAGGATCAAACCCTCCCTGCAGAGGGAGGTGTCCAGCCAGGTGTGAGGGGTACCTGTGCAGAGCTTGAAGCTGAGGATTTATTTAAAAAATGCAAATATCTCCTGGTAAAACCTTTTCTAGAAGGGCCCTCTGACCTGTGTTTGGGCCTGATGGAGTTTTCAGCAGAGCTTTGCACAGAACAGGGGTTTCAGGGGGAATTTGGTGTGAGACCAGAGAGGAGCCAGAGGATGGTGCAGCACTCCCTGAGAAACACCCACCCTGTTCCACCTGAGCATTTGTCCTTCCTTTCTGAGTGGGTTCTGTGACCTGGAACTCATCAAATACACAAAGATCCATCAGCCTGTGGCTGCCAAAGWGTTTTGTGCTAAAAGAGCTGGAAGGGATTGGATGGGCCTGCTTGCACAGGGGAAAGAAAGGAATGCTAATTCCTAAAACCCCGTGCAAATTAACAAATGAGCTTTTCCTTAAGTACTCTATTATTATTTAGTATTTATGGAGTGTTTTATATTTTCAGAACTCTTTGCAGACAATAATTAATCAGGCCTGAACAAACTAAGCTTGATGAGAATAGAAAATGAAATGGAAATTAAGTCACTCTTATTTGGTTTTACCTGTTTCTGAATGACTTCTGAGTCCCTTTTTATATTCTTAAAGGTACTTTTRAAAACACTTCATCTTACAATGCTCTTGCTTATTACCTTTGAAAACCATTTTGGGTAGAAAAGGGGTAGAATTTATACCTTTAAGAACAAGTGACAGCAGGGATGAGTGAARWCTGTAAAYGCTGTTTTATCACCTAAACTCTTGTTTTGTTTARGCTGAATTCAGGTAAAAAAGCAGGGRTGGSAGGRTGGGTTACTTAGAAKCTGGGATATTTGACTCCTGGAGGGTTCTTTGGATGAGAGTGGAAGGAATATTTAGTTTTATATAAGTTTTTTGTCACAACCTCTTGAGATAAGAAGTTGCTGAGGTATTTTAGCTCTAGAAGAGGCTCTGGAAGCTGCTGAGGAGGGAAGCTGGGAGATCAGGCAGGTTCCTGGCTGCACCATCCTCCTGTCCCTCTGAGGTTCTGTTCAGTTCAGCATTCCAGGATCCACTGTCAGGTCAAACTTCAGCCCCTTTGCTCCTGGGAGCTTCTCTCCTCTTCTTGGTGGTGACAAACATCTCTGCTAATTGATTCTTCCAACATTAAGCTGGCATTGTCCAGATTGACTCGTGGAGCTCCTGTCCCCAAAGCCAAGGGGATCCATTCCCACCAAACACAGCAGAGTGACAATCAGGGTGAGGGAAGCACAGCCMCAGCTCTCTGTGGTGCCTCTGTTTGTTGTGCTACTGAATATCAGGAGAAAAAAAATCTGATTTTCTTCTGTCTGCTGCTGTTGCCAYTGCTGACTGTAAACACAGCAGGTGATTGTTTGAAAACAGGGTTTGTGGCAGTGAAACAGGATGGGAGCTGTGGATCTGGTTATGTCTGATGCAGCAGAAGGTGAGTCTCAGGCATCCAGAAGGTCCAGCAGAACACTCTAAAGTTGGATCTAAGCTAGACAGCTTGGTTTGTCTGCATGTAAAAATGTGACACAACAATACTGCAAAGTGGAAGTGGACACCCTGCTAATTACAGAATCTGATAGCACAGACAAATCTGTTGTGTCCAGTGAGGACAGAATTCTGTACTCTCAGCTATTGCTGCTGATCTGAGCAGACATCACCTGCAGTTCCCAGAGCTGCTGGTAGCGAGGTTGTCAGTGGAGTCTGGCACTCCTGGGATGCAGMAACAAACACTTCCCCAGCTCTGAGCCTGCCATCCAGGCTTCTGTCACAGACACCTGTGATTTAATTAATCTGTTATCTAACTAACAGTTGGCAAAAATATAAAGAGAGAAAAAATTAAAAAATCCAGGTCTTTAGAGAGTTTCCAGGCAACCAGGAACTTGGTTAAAGAATAGACATGGAAGGGATGTATTTGAACTGGTTTTTCTAAGAWGGCTCCATCTGAGGAACAATAGATTTAATAATAGAAAAACAGCTGGCACTGTCTCCTTATCTGGGGGAAGGATTGGTGTGTGCTGGCCCTGCTCTCTCAGTGTCCATGCTGAAATCCTCCCTGGTGTAGGGATGGAATTGCCATTGCCTGTCACCATTCCAGAGCATTTCTCACTGAACAATCAATATTTCCTCAAGCCTCAAGCATTTCCCTGTTTCCTACAGCTGTCTGAACTGTGTCAGGAGYTGTGTTTGGTGCCCCGGGGTGGCAGTGATGCTCTCCTGGGCTGTGAATCACTCACAGCTGGCTGKGCTTGCTCTGCTCACCTTCCCCTCRATGGGAGCTGGGTAATTGCATTTCCTGCTTGCTGCCAGACAAGAACACCCACAGAAATTGTCCTTAAACCTGCCCATTTCTGTAACTCAGGCTGAAATGGGGCTGCTGAGTGCAACCCTTGGCTGATTTGTTTGAGGGAAAAAAAAAAAACCCCAAACTTTGAAGGGTTTATTTTTCCTACAGAAATCATGGTTTGCTGTAATGGAATTTATATTCAGACACCAATGGGAGGAGCACWCAGTCCAAGGTGGACTTAGAAAGCAGCTCAGCTGCACCTTAAGCTAAAAGGGAAAATGTCAGGCTTTGCCAGCTCTTTCTTTGCCTGCCCTGGGGTTGGGTATAAAAACCAAACCCACTTCATTCTGAAGTATAAAAAAACCAGGACAGGATCAGTCATTTCTAGCAAACCCAGGTGATTTACATATCCTTCAGAAGTTGGTTAAATGCATTTATGTGCAAAATTGTCCCCTAAGTGTTTATCCATTGCACTTAATGCATATTTCTTACTTGAAATCACTTTGACCTTTGGCTTTGCAGTTCCTTTTTAACAGTGCCTCTCTGCTGTACTTTGCATGCAAAGGAGCCTGCCCAGAATGGGATTTTTGTCCTTCCCAACATTCACTCTTTCATAGAAAAAAATATTTMAATGTTAATTCAATCTAGAGTAGATCTTCATCCCAGAAATATTAGGGATTTTCAACATTATTTTTAAATAAATCTGGACTCTGTGGCTCCCAGATCACAGATTTCAGTGTGAATTTAAACACTGATTAATGGCAGCAGGATTGAAGCCTTGAGCTTTCCTAAAACCCCACATTGGAAGGATTGATTTTATACTCAGAGCAAATTAACTGCTGTGGAGAGAGCACAGAGTAGGAAAAGAGAGATTCTTCTTTTGTGTTCCTTTATTTCCCATGCCCATGGTGAGTGTTTTATGTCTCTGCAGCAGAGATGGGATCTTGTGCAATTATCACCATCTCCAAATTAATTGTCTTAGAGGTTTTAAATGGGTTTGTTTTGTCAGGCTGCTCCAAAAAAMCACAGGGTGAATTTTATGGAGAAAGATGAAATTTTAAAAGATTTCTTGGAACTCATCAAGCAAAGCACTGAAGGTTTTATGAGGTTTGATGAGGGGAAGGCTTTGCTGGGCTGGAAATGTGTGGGGAGCAGATGTGAGCAGTGCCCTGATGGGCTGGGGCTGAGCCAGGCCAGGGGAGCTCAGCCTGCTCTGTCATCACACACCTGAAAAGCCATCCCAGCCGTTGGAGCTGGTTAGCAGCAGGAAAACTGATTGCTTTGTACAACTGAGGAGTTTGATTCGATCTGATTAAATCACAGAATCAGATTGAGTGGGAGGGGACCCTGACGCCCCTGCAGAGCCACCCCAGCCATGGCAGGGACAGCTCCCCCTGTCCCATCCAGCCTGGCCCTGGGCACTGCCAGGGATCAGGGGCAGCCCCAGCTGCTCTGGGAATTCTGTTCCACCCTCCCAGCCAGGAATTCCTGCCCAGGATCCCATCCAGCCCTGGGATCCATTCCCTGTGTCCTGTCCCTCCATCCCATGTCCCCAGTCCCTCTGCAGCTCTCCTGGAGCCCCTTTAGGGGCTCTGAGCTCTCCCTGGAGCTTCTCCTCTCCAGAGGAACATTCCCAGCCCTCTCCAGCCCTGCACTCTGCAGAGCTCCTTCGCCCAGAGCTGGTGCAGCTCTCTCTCCCTGAGGGATCTCACAGTGAGCTCCCCTGCCCTGCCCTCCCTGCTCTGGGTGCAGCCCAGGACATGCACAACAATGCACAAATATCCTCTTTTGGGGCAGAAAAAGTGCTTTATTTCTGAAGTGAGAATGTCCCATTGTGAACTTGGCAGACTGGGAATGTTTTGGTGCTGTCAGCATTCTTCCTCAGTTCTCCCAAAAATGAAACTCCAGACAAATCTCTTCAATGTCATCAAGTGTTTCATTCTTAACTGGACTGTGTTTTCCAAAGAATATCACATTTATTTCCCTCTTTCARTCTAATTCTGGGCATCTGAAGTAGGTTTTGGAATGGCTCAATGTGAACCATTATCCCTTTTTTCCCTTTGCTCAGTTAAACATCCTCTAACATTTAATTTTGAGAGTGARAAAGAAAGAAACTAAAGGGAAATTTGCTATTGGTGGGACAGAAATAATGGCATTTTGAATGTTTCCATGAAAGCAATGTGACATKACAAATTTTAAGAAGCTCTGTGAATACTATTAATATTTATGATGCACTCAAGAAAACAGCTATTGTGTGCCACATCCATCAAAGATAAGAATTGTATTCTGCTGTGTTGGATGATAAACATTGAATGACAATAGCTGGAGATTATGGGAGGTTTTCATCCTCATGTTTTATGCCTGCCTGAGTAAAGCACCATGTTATTCCTCTGTGAACCAATAATTTGCTTTCATGGAATTTGATACACTTGCTGATACTCGTCACAATCAGAGTCCCAAATATTAATGAACACACAGAGAAGGCTGGTGCCAAATGCTCCAGATCCTTTGGGATCCTGCAGGCAGCATTTCCCACCAATCCACCTCCTGAGTGGAAGCAAAAAGGCAGAAAGTGCAACCCCAAAATCAACCTCCATTCATCCCCACGAATTCCTTCACATACCCTTCCTCCTCCTCCTCCTCCTGTTTCCTTGTGSTCAGGAGCAGGATCATTCCTGGAGTGTTGGCTTGGCCCTGCAGGAGAGGAGGAGCCATGAGGATTGTGTTTGTTAGAAGGAGAATTTGGGCTCTGCAGCATCCTGGAGTGCCAGGCACGGGTTAACAGCCCTGATGTACTTCACATTGCTGAGTGAGGTGGCAAACAGAGCATTTGATCTGTGTATCTCATTAGTGTGTCACTTATTGTGAGTTTATGGATGTCAAACTGCATTTGATCAAAGCCCCCCATTGTTGCAGCCTCCATTTTGAAGCTCACCTAATGAGGAGCAAATTTCCCAGGATAAAACACCCCGTTAAATTCCCTGTCAGAACAGGGAGCTGTGATGGCTGTTGGGTCTCTGGATTTGCAGCTAAAATCTGGCTGTGCCCATGGAAATCAGAGATATTTACCCTGAAACATTTCTGGTTTCTGGTAAAAGCATCCCTCCAGCCCTGTGACAGTGAACTCCTGCAGGTCCTTCCCCCAGCTCAGCTATTCCTTATTTTCCTCCTTTCCTTGTGGGCTTTTAAACTCAGAATAAAGATGTTGGACTTTCCCTTTCATCTGTAGTTTAAAATTAAATATTAGCTGTTGCTTATCATTTGCATAAGTTTTCTTAATTACCTAACTCACACAGCAAAATGAGCATCAGACTGTTTGGGTTCTCTTTGTGAAAGCACTTCAGCCCTGCTGCTGTTTCCATGATGATCTGCTCAGGCAAAAAGGAACAACAATCCCAGGGGCCTCCAGAGTTTCCATCCCCAAATGTGAATTTCTGTCCACAAAAAAGAACAGTTTGTTTTGTGGGAAAATGTCCGGGCTAAGAATTATTCCCAGAAAATAACTGTGATAAATGAGCACATTTTCAAGTTTTCCATGGTCATGATCAGTTCACGAAGAGGAAAAGGAATGCAAAATTAATCAAATAAATTATTCATTATATTCACTCAACTCTAGCTAACAGTGAATTGTCTAGACAGTAATTACTAATTTTTAACCTGTGCATGTTCACACAGCACTGCAGTGTGAACAGGTTCAGGATACAGGGGCTGGAGATGATAGTAATGGATGTAAGTCAACTAGCAGGTGATTTTAATTGGGAAATTAGATTGGATTTTTCTATTGAACTTCCATAAAACATTACATAAATATTGAATCTTCTCAATGGTTTTTTTTYCCTCCAGCTGAAAACCCAGGCACACAGAGTTCTGTGCCAGTTTGATCAGTGCATAAGCAAACATCATTTAAAAAAATTATTATTATTATTTCAATTCTGCTGTAAAAGCCTCAGGAAAGCCATGAAGTTGAGGACAGAGGCAGGAACCTGTTGCAGGAACATTTTCAGTGCAGTGAAACATTTCCCTGCAGCAGGTTTGGATCCTTGGGCAGGGCTGTGCTTGTGCTCAGGGTCAGGGGTGCAGGGAGCACACCTGAGTCCTCCCACTTCACTGCTGTGGYAAAAAAATCAGCTTTTCTGGGAGATTCCCTGCATTTCCCAGGCAATGCAGGACCTCTGCAGTGAGGGACCTCCCCTTTCCTGGGAATTTAGAAAACTGGCATTTAGACTCCCTTGACTTCTATTTTTTTCCTTCTTTTTCCCCCCAGAAATCTCTATATGTTACAGTTAATTAGAAAAAAATACTGAAAATAAGTTAGAAGAATCATAACTGCAGGTGGRTTTGTTATTGAAGCTGTGCCCTGGGCAGTGATTGCAAGTTGGGAGTTTTGTGCTTCTCAGCTGCTCTGAGTTATCAGAAACTGGCATTTCTAAAGCTCCTCCATCCCACTTCAGGTGACTTTCCTGAAGAGGAAAATAGCAGGAAACCCACCCAGACAACTGGAAATGGTGCCCAAACTGGGMCATTGTGGAGGAATATTTTTATAAAGAGCTGGGTTTGTGTGTGTCAGCTGCACCCTGTGGGATCTGCATTAAAAACCCTCCACATCCAGCTCCCATTAACCCTCACACAAGTTCTGACTTCCTGTGTGCTTCATGGTATCTTAATGCAATTTGTGCTGATGTTTAATTGCAGTAATTTAATTAATGGCTCTGTAAATAAGAAGGCTGAGTTGTGGCCTCCTACACACACAGATSTGCACAGCCAGCAGCTCCAGGCTCCTCTGGAACTTGAATTTGTGTGTCTTAAAGCAGAGTTTAACCCTAAGGATGGGTGATAAATCCCAAATCCCACACTAACACTGTGCTGGTGTTTGCACTGGAGATGTTCCAGTTGGAGTTCATGGGAGAAGAGTGGCATTTAAACCCAACCCATGGATTTGTCCCTGGTGCTGCTCATGGAACAGCTCACCCCCCACACAGGAACTGCTTCCTTCTGTAACTGCATTTCAAACACTTTATAAAGACTCAKTTATTAATGAAGCTGTTACTAACTGGATAATTGCTGTTAATGTTATCCCAGGATCCTGCAGGCCCAGGGGATTATTGGCAAGTCAGAGCTCAGAGGTGTTTCTAACCCTGCTGCTGGTGTGCCTCTGACCTTCTCTAGCACATGCTGCTCGTGTCTGCTGCTCACTTCAAATGTCTATTAAATATTGATTAGGCTCCCTCATAAACCACTTATAAATAGAAGCATGTAGTATAAATGTAACCTAAAATCATTGAGGCTACACGGTGTGCAAGTTAATAGGAGCAGTGGTGAGAAGTTAGGGAATGCATGGATTGAGGGAATTGGGTTCATAAACTTGGCTTAGTACAGGATGGTGGAGTTCCCATTGAAGGCAGGGATTTCTCTTAGATTCCACTGAGGGTTTTCTTCTTTCTAAAAATTTATTTATAAACAAGAGGTGACATAAAACCCACATCTTTTCCCAGATGTGGGAAAAGCAGAGCTTCAAATACCTCTGCAAAGGAGGAGGAACAKCCTGCATTCACATATGGAAAAGAGGTGCAGGCTCCCCAGTGAAATGAAAGGTGTTCTGCTGGTGTTAAGGGAATTCTGCTGCATTCCCTTCRCCATAAATCACAGCCAGCTGTTTCTAAATCAGCCCCCAAAGTGAACTGAGTTCAGGATAAGCACATCCCATTGCAGCACAATTGCTGGCTGTTCAGCTTGCAGGTAAATCACATTTATGTCCCTTCAAATCCATACCTGCTCTAAGGAGATGTGAGACTCTTTCCCTGAATTTGCCTTGCCCTGAGCTTGCMTTGCCTTTGGTGTTACTGCAAATCCCCCAGGTGTTCTGTGCTGGAGCTTTGATTTTGGACATGGCACTTGACCCCCAAGGACAGAGCAGATTCTGGTGTCATTAATGGGTGTTCAGACAGGCAAGAGCCAGCTCTGGTTCARAGCCTGATTGCTCTGACACCCCCCAAAGCAGAGTGGCAATGACAARCCCAACCTCCCAGGCAGTGACAGCATCATCAGGGCCTGTCCTGAGCCAGGGGGAAATCAGAGACATGGAAACAACAATGAACCCACAAAGTGCTGGCTTTGAAAGCTTCTGCTGCCGTTTCCAGGTGCCTCCCTGCTCTGTCACCTGTCCCTTCCCAGGTGAGCAGCACCAGGCAGGCACAGCCCGTGCAGCTCCCACTGAGCACTCAGGGCTGCACCTGACCCCCAGCTCTCAACAGCACAGCAATTAAGTGAATCCCAAAGAGGATTACAATTGGGAATTAGAGGGTATAAATGTGATTTAGCACGGAGTGCTGAGCATGACAAATCATTTCTGTGCCCAGAGCTCACTTGTTCTGCAGTGGGTTTYGTTTGGAACAGGTTCAGTGCCAGGTGTCAGGGGCAGCTCCTGGCCAGGCTGCAGAGCCTCTCCTGGAGCTCAGTGCCACCCTCTCTGTCAGCTTTGTCTTCACAGGAGGCAATCCAGGGAATGAATGTGCTAACCAAGCTCCCAGGYTGTTTCCCTCTCTTTGGAAGAGCTTCATTGCAGCCCAAGGATGGCAGGGTGGGCTCAGGGTTCTGTGTTTGCRTGGCTGGAGGAGATCTTGGTGCAAAAACTTCCCAAAACACGTGGTCCAAGACTAGAGCCAAAGGGAAGAGCTTCTTGAATGTTTTCCTGCTGTGAATTCCTCTGTGAGGAGTTTGTCTGAGTCTTTCCCTCCTACAGAAGCTGTTGRGTTTCATTGATAAATGAAGATATCTCCCCCATGCAAGGAGTATTAATAGCACGCACGTGTGTTTGCCTGGCTCTGTGTATTGRGTTGCCTTGGAAACAGGGAGAGAAAGCTCCATGGAGCAGGACATGCTTTCCATTCAAGGAACACTTGTGCTGTTGTAAAAGCACACAGGAAAACGAACCCCATTCATTCCTGCACTGTGTGAGGATCCTGCAGCCCCAGAGATGACASAAAACCACTTGACTCTGCTTKGGAGCCTGGTGCTGAGCAAATCAGTTCACATTGGTGAAGCTGCTAATCAGGTGGGGAAAAAAGGGATGGATGCAAGTTCTACAGAGCCTTGGCAAGGCTCCAGGTGTGGGTTAAAGTCACTGAGACACAGMACAGGCCCTGAGTGCTCACACTGCAGAACAAAGCGGGCACTTTTACCTTGTGTGTAACAACAGCTGCTTCAGCATATTGCCCTCAAAGACAGCATGTTGAAACAGCTGGCCAAGTGCTGGAGAGGTTAATCTACTCAATTAATCATTGTGGATTCTCTTTCCATGTATAATCATGTTTGTACTGTTCCTCGTGGGCACGAGAACAAAATATTGAATGTAAAGTTTGAGTCACTGGTGAAACACCTGTCAGARCACCTTGTGTGAAAAACTCTCTCTAAAGTGACACTGGCTCTGGAGAGAGAAATGGGGGCTTCCCTTGGAGCAGCTGAGGTCACACATTGCCCCCCTTCCTGTGGTGCTGCAGAGGTGAGGAAAGATGTCAAATGAACCCAGGTGTTGCAATCCTCAAACAATCTGCAGTGAGACTGTGCCCTGCAGAGAGCTGTGCTCTCAGGGGTGCTCTGAAAATCACACACACAAAAAGCTGAGTTCATTTTGTGAATGGAATCCCAGGGCCTCGCACTGCCACGGAACTGCAGACAGGCACTGTCAGGAAAATCCTCTGGCAATCCATTTGRCCAGAAAGAAATGAGATCTAAACATCATCCCCAGCCTTTCTAAATATCACTGCACATGTCAAAATAGCAAAATCTTTATATATCATATCCCAGCCCACCTCCCATGTCARTGTTTGTTCAGTAAATGCAGGGTTTCTGGCTTTGTTTACCCCAAGAGACCATGCAGAGTAAGTGGGAAGAGCTGTCACTAAAGTTGGTGAAATACAGACCACAAAAACAGCTGCAGAGGCTGCAATCTTTGCCTTGATTTTCCCAGATTGTAGGTGAATTCCCCTGCCTGGTGTGAGTTTGGTGCTGAGCTGTAAGAACAAGGGACCAGTGTTAAAACCCYTTATSAAGGAGATGTGCTGTGATTTTGATWTTTMCTTGCCTTTATAGAAYMCCAMRTGGAAGACCTTTGTGTGTTTACAGAATATTTCTATWGAAAACCAATAACACTGTCACTGTCAATTCCTGAGGAACACTGAGGTCACCCCTGCCCATTTCAGACCAGCTGTGGGATGGCACTGGCAGCCCTGGAAGTGCAGCAYTTTGCAATAGTTTCATTTTAACAGATATTCTGTGATTTTCCCCTTGAACTCCTGCAGCTGCCAGAGGCATTATAAACTCATGAGCCATCACTTCCCACTTCAGAAGGGTGGCAAGTAATTCTGTGTTTCCTGCTTCCCTTTCATCTCYTGCTGCATTTGGAGGCCTCTGTGCTTCCTTGCAGTCACTGATGTTTGTTTTGCTGCACAGCTGAATTTCAGTGAGCCAGCCTATAAAATCCCTGTGATGCAGAAAGGAAAGGTGTGGAAACTGGTGTTTAAATTTGGCAGAACCAACAGCCTGAAGACAGCAGGGCTGAGTGTAACCACAGAATTGGACAKTGGGAATAGGGAATCCTTTTCCTCMTCTSTCRCTGGCCTGGTGGGATTCCCTCTGCCCCAGTYATTTCAGATTTTCCTGTTGTCTCTGGCAGAGCTGAGAGCTGCTCTGGAGGAATTGTGACTGCATACCAGCAGCACTGGTTTAAACAAATCATTCTCTATCTAATTCTTAGAGCAGATGAAAGAGAGATGGGAGAAGATGAAAAATTCAATAGTTTGATGCTGATTTCACAGCAGTTTCACATTTGTGTGGATATTTGATCTTTATTAGAGTCACTACCTCCAGTCAGTCTCTTTTTATTTATTATTACCTTCTCACAGATTCTTAACACATTCTTTCATTGGAGGGACTGTGTTTCCTAAAAGCTGATGGACTCTGGACAATATTGCTGTTCTGGCAGCAGCAGCTGAGCTTTTGAAGCACAGCTGACTTTGTCCCAGTCTGCAGGAAATAAATACACTGCACAAGAGTTCACTGAGAAATTCAATCAGCAAAACAAAAAAGGGATTTTGTTCTGAACTTGAATAAAAAAGAGGTTGTTCTTTGTAAAAGTTGAGCAGGAAAAGAAATAATCAGACACAGGGGCATGCCAGCACAAGGTGGAACGTCACACAAGGTGAGCAGGCTGGCAAATTAAAGTGAAGAACAAAACTCAAGCCAAGAGGAGCAGAGGAAGGAAGTAAAAATCCTCCAGTAGTTCTTAGATCAGTCAGAAAACTCTCAAAAACTCACCTCAAATAAATCAGTGTTCTGACTTCCAAAAAATCCCATTTTTTAATTTCAGGGATTTTTTTCAAAAGAAAATACTCTCCAAGTTGTTCCTTAACACTTTCTGACTTTTGTCAAGAAGCTGRTTCCTTTTCTCCAAACCAAATTTGTTCCCAGGCAGAGCCAAACACAGCCAGGTGAGATCTTCAGTGTTGGTTTAAGAGCTTGAAAGGCAGAACTCCATGTGAGGATGAGCTGGGCAGTGCAGGGATGGGCAGGGGCAGTGCAGGGGTGAGCTGGGCAGTGCAGGGATGAGCTGGGCAGTGCAGGGATGCTCCCAAAACCAGGGGGCAGAGCAGCAGGAGGCTCTGAGTGTGGCAGGACAGAACAGGCTGATGCTGCACTGGCTCCAGAGGAGTTGTTTGGATTTTCCCTGCAGCCCATACAGCAGCAGGAGTCTTTATTAAGTGAAKCAGACAAAAGATGAATAATTTGTGAGTCTGTCATGGATCATGCACAGGTATAAAAATCATTGTAACTCCCAGCAGTGAAGGAACCCACCTGGATTCCAGAATAAAATACAGTCATTCTTTGGGTAAGGCACAGGTTTTTCCTGCCAGATCCATGTTCTTCAGAAAATGGAATCTTCCTTTTGCAGGACAATGAATGTGAGCATCTCACAGACCTCTGTTCCTGTTAAACCCCACCATGCACTGCTCAAACACAGTAACTGTGCATCCTGCTCTGGCCAGGCCTTGTGGTGTAAGAACTGTGTGAGGACAGGCCTGAATGTTTGATCTGTGCTCAGGGAAAGACATAAAATCCACTTCTCCTGACCCCTGTGCAGTGAATGCTGGACAGCTCCTCCTTCAGAGCTCAGAGGATTTCACACAGTGTTATGGCTGCTTGCCCATGGGTCTTTCCCTGCTCATAAYCAGATTTTCCCAAGCCCCTGGGAATGGCTGAAGGGAGCAGGTGACCCTGTCCAAAGCAGGGGGAGAGCCACACTCCCCCTGTGCTGCTGCTCCTGCAGCACCTTGGGATGTGGTGTGGACAAGCTGTAATGGATTTGTGCATCCCTCTAKAGCATGAAGCAGCTGTTGTTACAGAAGGCCGTGGATTCCTGCCCAGGTAGGGCTGSTGGAGGAGCAGGAGCACACAGATTGCAGTGCTGAACTCACGTGATGCACAACCTTCTGTTCCAGTGTCTGCAGCTCTGCTCTTGTGAGGCTGAAGCCTTTTCAAGGCACGGAGCTGCCAGCTCTCCCTCTGCACCAGGGGCTGAGAATTCCCTCCAGGAAAGCCTCCCTCCTCCCCAGGCTSACAGGAATTGCCAGGAGCAGGAAAAGGGTTAGAGAAGTGTCTGAGGGAAGCCTTTCAGAACAGCCATCCCCAGTGTTGTTAAATATTATTAAGCCTGTGGGGCAAACAGACAGAGCCAGCAAATCGTGTCTTTGACTACTGATGGCACTCAGGGGGATCTGCTAATGATGTTCCATGGCAAGGCAKGGCCTCCTCAGACTCGGGGAAAACAATGCCTTTGAGGGATGTTGAGATTAATTATTTCCTGGCCATTTGAAAACAATCATCAGTGTTCAGTTTGTACACTCACTGCTCCTGAGTGCACAACTCTGCCCATTCTGTGTCCACTTGCAGGGATRTTGTTTGATTTCAGTCAGAGGGGAGCCACAATTTTATTAAGTCAGAACATGATTATGTTTTTCTGGAACAAAARGGGAAAAAACCAATATCTTTAAATGAGCTGTGAAATTCTAAATACGCTTTAAAATGGCTCCCAATCACCTGCTGTTGGGGAGGACTGGCTTGAGTGAGTCAGGAGAACGTTCAGCTCCTGCCCAGATTCCTGAATGCAGCAGAGATTCCAGGGTGAGTGACTAGCAGAGGTCACAGACTTTCAGAATGACTTTAGCCCTGTGTTTTTTGGCTGGAAGGTCCTGGCACAGGAGTCAGGAGCTCTGCAGCCTGTCCTCTCTGCAGACAGGTACAATCAGGTACAGAGCAGCTGCTGCCAGCTCCCCCAGCCTCAGGTGGGCACAAAGCAGGGYTGGACACGATGTGCTGAGGAGAAATAACCTGAGGCCAGGCTCAGCAAAGGGCTCTTGCTCATGCAGAGGGCACAGTGCAGTCTCTGACAGGCTGCAATTACTGCCAAGAGCACCAGGCTGTGTTCTGAACCTTTGCTTAATGGGGGCAGAGCTGTTCTGGGTCATGAAAAAACCCCCARAACTGCCTGAGGTCACAGAAATGACAGTCTCTGTGTGTCTCATCAGGGTTCACCTTCAGCAGCAGGTTTTGCTTATTYGTCCTACAGAAACCTCAACATAAGCTGAATTTCCTTGGTAAAACCCCTGAAATGGAGTAAATCTGCTTGAGTTTCCATGAACCCCCAGACAGAACTGCCCCTCCCTGGCTGGGAGTGCCAGGCACACTCTGCTGACATCAGAACTTCCCTCAGTGCCTCCATGGYRAGAAGACAAGCTCTGAAATGAGACYCTGCTTTGGATCTCTGGATTSTGCCTTTTTGTGCTAAAGCAAATYGKTTTTGCAGCACTCAYACACATCTAGAWTGACATTCAATGAGGCTGATGGCTGCTGCTCCCTTTGTTCAGTGACTGGGAACCTCTGTTTGGTCCAGTCTGCATCCCCTCCTCCTGCAGGGCACCAGAGTTAGAAAGTTATCTATCTATTTATGCTCTAATTAATTCTAACAAACCCATCTTTAGCTAAAATCTTAGCTTTTCCAAAGTTCCTGTCTCAGGCAGGGCAGGGGGCTCGTGCTGACCCTGAGAATTTGGGAATGGGTGATTGCACAAGAGGCTGCACTGAAATGGTGTTTGCAGAGGGAGAGAGCAGCCCAAGTTCAGCCCTTTATTAGGAGGGAGGAAGGGAAGGAAATGAGGAAGGAAAAAAGGTCWGAGGATTGTCATCTCTGTAAGATTGTTTATGTTTTCTGACCTTTCATAACCACATAATGCCAGTTGTTGTTCTCACTTTKGGGTGACAGARTGGCAGATCTTACCTCATGAAATGCTGGACAGTGGAGTTTCCTCACACCCAGACTTCATGAATATGGATTGGAAACCTAAAACAGTATTCAGCCACGAGGGGGGAAAAGTACAGAACTGCTGTGGATTATAATAATTTCAGCAAAGCATCTAATTTATATATTAAGCTTGCTTAATGGATTTATATTGCCTSGCTCTTTGATCTGAAGCAAAAGGTGGTGAATAATTTATCAAACAAAAACCCTCCCCTAGCCCAGCCCACACGTCACAATCTGTAATTTCCATTTTTTAAGAGATGCCTTTTCCAGGCAGAAGAACTGGCTCCTAAAAGACTCCTTCTGATTTTACAAATGTATTTTCGTGAGCTACACTCTGGGGAAGGAAATAATAATGAAGGAATGCAATTCCACAGACAAATGCTGCAGCTCTCTGCCCTCCTCACTGGAGACAGTCATTTCACCCAACGCCAAAAGGCACTGAACGGGAGCATTTGTCAGGGGAATGGGGCTGGCTTTGGGTTCCCTCCTGATTTAGGGAGTGTTTATTGCCTTTAGTGACTGCAGCGTGTTTGGTTAACCTCGGGAAAACCTGGGCATTAATCACAGGGATGGAACCTGTCCGGGGACCTGGGGCACTGCAGGGCTGGCATCAGCTCAACTGGGACCAGCCAAACTGGGACCAGCTCAACTGGGACCAGCTAAACTGGGACCAGCTCCGGGCTCCTGGGGTGCCTTGCTGTGGGATGTATCATCCCTTTCCCCAAGTCTTCATTTTCCAGCCGAAGGAGGGTGGAAGTGCTGCGTGCTGGCAGCTCCGGGGAGCGGGGTGAGCTCCTCCTGCCCCAGCAGCGTTTCGGTCACTGCGGTGCTGTTTGAAGCACAATTACCGGGAATTTGGAGACTTTGGGGCTGATTTGTGCCTGCCCACGGCAGTCACTGCTCAGTGATCCCCGGGGTTTGCAGTCAGAGCTCTCTCCTGACACAGCTCCCATTCACTTCTCCTCCCCGTTTGTCCAAACCCACCAGTTGTCAAACATTTACTACGGCTGTGCGCGGCGTTTATTCATATTTAAATAAAGCCATTATCCCGGCCTTGAGTTCCAGTAGTTTTCAGCTCTTCCTCTTGAGTATTTCCCTCAGTAGTGCCATCTAATCAGCTTTAGGTTTTAATTAAACAGCTGTCATTTGCTTCCTAGTTCTGTTGCGACCTGATGTTGTATTAAATTTTAATTTAGCCTGGGCTGCATAAGAAGYAGATTCCTTCAGACAACAAAGAAATGCTATTAGCAGGTTACAGTTGTAATTAAGAAGAACTCGGCTGAAGTGCTAATGCATTCAGGTACAGAGATAAACACACCAGCGCTGTTATTCAGGGATGGAGCCTGTGGGAGGAACGTGGAGCTCCCACCCAGAAGGAGCTGGTCAGGATCTGGCGGCTGAAAACCTCAACAAAAGAAATGGGAAAGGATTCCCAGTTTTTCACTGCAGTGCCCACAGTGGGAGGATTGTGCTGCTGGTCCCTGGGTGTTGCTGCTGATGTTTCTCTGTGCCCCTTGAGGGGACCCACGCAGGTAAATCAGCACAGTGACCCCTCTGCATCCCAGGTGCTGGCTCTGATCACAGCACACGGAGCTGAAGTTCTGTGCTTCTTTTCCTGCACTAAACCCTGCCATGGAAATGTAAACCAAGCTTTACAGAACTCAGATGAAATGTTATGACTTGTTGAAGAAGCACTAAAAAGTCTGTTTATGAATCTACTGGACAATAAGTTTGTATTTCTTCCTCAGAGGAAATCTATTTCTGCAGTCTATAAATAGGCAGCTCTTCAAAAGGCCTTTACACAGCCTGTTATATTTGTGTAACACTCACTGCAGGCACCTGGAATATTGATTTATCTGGAGGAATTCCCAGAGCAGTGCAGGGTTTGAGGGGCTGCAGCAGCTGATGGGCACGGGGGGTTCTGTGTGTGCTGGGAAGCAGGGAAAGTTCAGGACAGTTCTGGTGCTTGTTTTGTCTCAAACCCATCTTCACCGGGAGTTTATGGAAGCAATGCAAATCCTTTATAAACTTTACATTGTCCTTCAGTGCTTCAAAGGCTGGCTGCAGCTTTGGCAGCTCAGGAGCACTCACACTTCAGAGGAGGCTGGAGGTTGGTTTGTGCTCTGCCACCCAGGATGGTCAGCACAAAAACAAACGAGAACAGATCAGGAGGAGCTGGTTCCAATTCCTCCCAGAGAACCCTTTCATCCCTGACTCAGCAGTGCTTTGCACCGGGCTGTGCTTGCACACAGGCGCTGCTGCCTGACCTGGAGGAGTTCCCAGCTGTGCTRACAGAGTTTGGAAGTGGAATTTGTTGTGTGCTCGCTGTTTGTGACCTTGGCCAGCACAGACTCTCCCCAGATGCACTGAAAAAGGCCATCTGTTGTTGGAGACTGTCAGAGAACTGCTCCTCACGAGCTGTTTGACACAGGGGCCACCAGGTCTTCACCAAATAGCTGATATTTGAGAGCTTGGGATATAAAGGATATTTGCAGTGCTGAAATCTTAACTACCTCTTCTCTGACTTGTGGATGAATTACCTTCAGTTTCTCTTTGTGTGTCTTATAAAACCTTTTTCCAGCTGAGGTGCACCTGAGTGCTTTCTTTCACCTGGCAGTGCATTTTCTCCTCAGCCTTGTTCARATCTCAGTCTTTGTAAAGGATTTTCAGTTGTTTTTCCCCACTTCCCCTTCAGTCACACACTTCTCTCCCTGCCAGTGTCCCTCTCTCCTGGCTGGCAGCTGGTTATAAACGAGCCCATTCAGCAGAAACAAAAGCCAGACAGTCATTTACTGTGTCAAACATCTGCTTTGTGCCTGCCTGGGAGCAGCCTGCACTCATTTCCTGAGGTGTGACTCTGAAAAGCCTCCCTGCTCAGGATGACTCTCCAATCCCATTGAAGGCTGAGTGTGGAGCTGAGCACGTCCTTCTGGTGCTGTTCTGATCAGAAATGGACTCGAGTGGGTGCTCAGTGCTTTTCTGGGCTGTGGCTGTCCATCAGCACCCCGTGGGCTCTCAGAGGTGCCTGGCCCTGCTGTTCTTGGTGCTGCAGCTCGTTTAATTCAGGGTGCTTTGTGTAGAAGGTTCTGAATATTGATTAATAATACATCTTAGTTGCAAGTATTTATTGGTGTTCCCCAGCTGTCCTCAGCTCGTGCTCAATGCCCATTATTCTCCATCAATCCAGCCAGCAGCCAGAGCAAATGAGAGTGGATATATCTCCCTGTGCAAGCTGCCATCAAACTTTTCACTAAAATCCATCCCTGCTTCCACCAATTCTGATAATGGAATTGAAAGTTAGATTAGTTCAAAGCAACTTTTTTTATTCCCCCCTCCCCAACTGGCAAGCAATTAGTGTTATGGAARTTGAAAAATGAAAAGGGGATTGATTGGAGCAGTGTTTCCTCCTGCACTTTTCCGGAGGGCTGGAATGAATCCCTGTAATCCCAGATCAYTCCTTGCCCCACTCAGGTGTCACCTTTTGGGCTGGCACTGCTGCAGAGCTGTTCCCCTCCTGCACCTGCCTGCGCCAGGCAGGGCCTCTGCAGCACCTCATTTGCAGTAATTAATCAGTCTGCAGCCACACCAGACACGAGGAAGGCTGTGCTAATGGAGTCATTAGAGTGCCAGCACCGGGAATTCATCAGGATTCCACAGAAATGTGCCTGAGCATCTCTAGGTGGGATTTTTGATGGGGAAAGACTAAAAAAGTTGTWCATGGGTGCATAGCTTTTCTGCTAATGTATTTATGGAAATAAAGGGTGAACTCACAGCAGAGTTGGGTGGAACAGGAAGGAAGGAATGCTGGTTAATGGTGGATAATCACCTCCCAAAGCTCTGGCASCATTTGGGGTGAAGGAGTTGCTGATGCCCTGGAGACCCTCCTGAGCCTTGCTGTGCTTACAGACCCCATTGCCCTCAGCCACACCTGCACAGGGGCTCAAAAGGACTAAACCTTGTCAAAACCAGGCCTTGGTGGTGCTGCTGCAGCTTTTGGCTTAGAAAGCTGCTCAAACAATCCCGGGAGCTCGAAGGGGTGTGCCAGGGAGGGCCCATCCCTGTGCCTGTCACTGCCCCGGTGACATCCCTGTGTGCTGTGCTCCCCTAACCCCTCGCTGTGTTTGTGTGTGCCCCCAGGACACAGAGATCCTCAACACRGCCATCCTGACGGGCAGGAYGGTGGCAGTGCCAGTCAAGGTGGTGGCAGTGCAGGAGGACGGCTCCGTGGTCGACGTGTCCGACTCCAGCGAGTGCCGATCGGCCGACGAGGACGTCCTCAAGGTGAGGCACCCAAAGTAGCTGCAGAATGCACTTTGTGTGTTCTATTCCTCCTCCACACTGGGGTTTCCATCAGCCCAGTCCCCCAGGGCTGGCTGCTGCCCTGCTGGGGGTGCAGGTGAGCAGGGAGCTCCCAGAGGTGCTGCATGGTCCATGGCTGATCCAGAGCTGCTGGTGCTGATGGGATCCATGGGTCCCACAGGGGAGCTCAGCTCCTCCAGGGAGCTCTGTGCCCCTGGKGGCTGCTCCTGGCCATCATTTCACTGCACCAATGCAGAATGTTTGGCACAGAGGGCAGGGAGTGCCCTTCCAGCCCAAGAGTTTGTCAGCATTAAAGGTCATGAACTGTGCCAACATCTGGAGGAGAGGGACAGGAATGGAAAATAACAACCCCATTGCAAAAGGTCTGCAAATGAGGGATGGGAGCTTTCAAACAATCTTGTGCTGTGTTTTAGTGGTTTTTTATTTTTAAATATTATGTTCAAGTGGTTCTGTCCCCCTGACATTGCAGTGAAAATTGTGTTAATGTGACTTTATCAAGACTCTGCCTGCCTGACTTCTGACACCACTGCATGACTTTCAGCTTTTAGCTCATTATTATTATTTTTAGGCATGAAAGAGGTGCTTTTGAATATCTTGACTACATTAATTTGTTTTATAATGTGGTTTGGGGCTGTTCTTGTTTCAAATGAACTTGAAAATTGACAGAAAATTCTGTATGGGGTGAGGTTTTTTGGTGTTGTTTATGGGTTCCATATTTTCCCTTAGGTATCAGATAGGGAAAGAAAAAAAAATCCCATTTTCTTTTGCTGGAAACCRAATTTCTTTGAAGGTCCTCCCCAGAGGAACATGGATGAATATCTTTATGACTAAACAATTGTCAAAGGAAAAGCCTGCCTTGATAAATGTTGCTATTCTTTATATTTTTCTGTGTGTAGCATAAAGCTATTATCTGATTAGTGACTACTATTTATCAGTTGATAAACATGAACAATGCATTGTATTTTATAAACTCAGGCATCAGTTCTATATCACCAACATATTGCTGAGACTGGCTGCACTTCAGAAAACCAGATCCAGGTCCAAAAGATGGTGTGGGGGGCCTTTAATTTTTATTAATTGAGTTTCTGGGACTTGCTGTGCTTTGAGAATACTGGACTGAACCAGGCAGGATTTACACTGTAATTTTAAATTTTTTTTTGCCTGCTTTAGGAGATAATCTGGGTCTCAAATCACTGACATAGGTAATGGTACCTGTCTCTCAGATATTTTGACATAATGAACAAACCCAGGAGGTCTGAGTGTGATCTTTGTTGAGCTGATGTTGCCTCCCCTGGTGCCACAAACTGGGAGCAAGGTTGTTTTTGTGGAAATTGCAGCAGACTTGCACGATCTCAGTCCCAATTTACTGAGACYAAATGCTGCTCAGGCATAATTTTTTAACTGCAAATATATGTATTGGTTGCAAGATTGAATCCATAACAATTAATTAGCTGAGTTAAAATTTAGCACAGGGTTTATGTGCCTATATTTTTTCAGAAAAATGCATATTCCATTTACAAGCCCCTTGGTAAAGTCAATATTGACTTTGCTTCTGAATTTCTGTTGCCTTTCCCATCTAGGTTGTGGTGCTAAACCCTCTAATGAGACTTGTCAGGCATTTTGGATCTAATTGCCTTATCTTAAGCTTCTTTTCACTGTTAATTCTCCCTTTATTGTTTCTTTGATACTGGAGACATATCAGTATTCTTTGGGGCAGGATGGAGTGTGGCATTCTTAACCTTTTATTTCTGTTTAATAGCTAATGATTTAATAGCCAATTAATGAGGTAATTCTTTGATCACTAACATTATTATCAGTTAAGACAGCAAATGGAAGCTACACTAAATAAAAACAGACTCTTATGTATTTATACAAAATGTGTTTTYCTGGGCAGAGACCTGCTGCTGCTCAGAGATGGGCAGAGAGATTAGAGGTGARAAAGTGATTTATTTGTGTGCCAGAGATGTGAATCTCCCTGCTCTCACCATCCATCCCCAGCCCAAGAGTTCAGCAGCCTCCCAATTGCAGAATATTTCACCCCCTTTGCCAGAGCCTGCCTAACAAGGGGTAAATGTATAAATAGATGTGTTTTAAATAGAATAAAACACACYGAGGGGTTTTATCCTTGCATTTTTAGCCTGTGATCCTCAAAGGAATCTGACAGCAGAACTTTTGCTTTAGTTCATCCCAATCCCTGCTCCTAGATTTGGGCAGGAATCCTAACACTGCCCAACTCTGCTGGAACTGGCTGCCCTCTGAAACAGCCTGATGGAAACAGTCCCTGGGTCAATGAAAGCCTTTCCTTATTCCATTACTGAAGAGGAACATTTAATGCTGTTGGCATTTGAGGGGAAAAGATTGGCTTTATGATGAAGGCACTGAAAWGCTTCTCAGCATTAATTTCCATATCTCTGCTGATTTCCTGTGTGACTGTGGGTAAATCACTCACTCCCCTTGGAATCTCGCTGCCTTGTCTGCTAACAAGGAGAGAAATTCATCCTTCTCCACCTGCACTGAATGGTTTCCAAAGCTTCTGTTGACTCTGAATGGCCAAAATCCTCATTTTCACCTCAGTAACCTCAGAGGTTCTTCTGCCATGGACTCCTCCCCTGCAGGACTCCTCTCCCTGCTTTTCCTGCAAAGCCTGAATAAATACATCGGTTGTGAAGCTGAAAAGAAAGAACTGGTGAGAAAGAGACGTGGCAGCAGTTGATGGCAGAGGAGGAGATGGGCTCTGAGGGGCTTTGGCATGGGCAGCCTTCAGTCAGAAGCTCCAGGCAGGGTTCCTGCCCTCTGCAAAAACACCTTTAAAAGCCTGAGCTGCAGCAATTCCACAGCAAGGAAAACTCTGAAGACTCCGGAGTTTGGTGGTAGTTGTAAACATCACCATCAGCATCAGATGAAGGCATTCTGATGAGAACAGCTTCTTAGTGCAAATGTTTATCTCACTAACTGAGAGTGAGACAGCTGCCAATTCATTCATCTTCCATTAGTCAGAATTCCATGGCCTTTGCAGGTTATGCAGAAAGTGCCTGATGGTTGCAGTCAGTCCCTGCAGTCACTCAGTGCTCTACACCACGGACTCATTTAGCCTCATTTTTATTATTTTGTTTAGGAGAAAAGGCCCTCAGTGGAGCAGCAGGGAGTGAGGAGCCTCCCCTGCCCGTTTGTGCCCACACACGGATGCAGCAGGAGCAGGAGCAGGAGCAGCTCCCTGTGCCCAGCACACAGAACAATGGTGTGCAGCAATTCCCCCTGAGCTCCATCTGTGCCTTCCTTCTTATCTTGCTGCAGGAAAGCTCTTCAGTGAATTATTTTTCACCTTTTTATAATTTCCTGCCTAATTATAATGAAAGTAAAATTCAAACCGTTCCTGCCCTCTACTTTTCGGAACACAAACCTTATCTTGAACTCTCCATAATTAATGGTAAAACAATGGAAGACCTAATTTTCCTGGCAGCAGCCAGCCAGGCTTTTATCTAATGTGCAGAAAAAACCCCAGTGTAACAAAGGAAGGAGAGGTAATAGATGAGATGTGAGGAGAGTTCTTCCCTCCTCCACACAAAGCAATGAGTGATTGAGGACCTCGTCCAACAGCCCTGGGCACAGAGATCTCCAACCCCAGCACAAAAACTGCTACAAGGATCCACAGGCTAAAAACAAACAGAGGGATATTGAGCCTCTCCAGTTTAGATGACACTGAATTTTTGAGAACGATTCTTGCTGCAGACTCTCAGCACATCCTCAGGACAATTTACACAAGGAAGCGCCTGCCTGGAGTTGTTAAATTCAACTCTTTATGCAGCAGCTCTGAAAACAAAGCCAGAGCTTTGTCATTTGCAASTTCTGCAGCTGCTTTGCCATTAAAGTATGTGATCAAAAATGTAATGGGCTTGTACATAAAGCAGAGCTGATCTTGTTCCTCCATCTATCACACTTTTGAGTAGCTATCCCTGCATTACCTAACAGCTTTATTTTGTGGTCACTCGTGCAGAAATTCCCTTCCTCCAGGAGGCCAAACTCTTTCTGGAAGCAGTGAAAATCCTCTCTGCTTGTTTGTATGATGGATTTACTTTGGTGCCACTTGGCTTGTTGCACTATTCATTCTGAACTCGATCTTATTTTCTAAGTGATCTCTTTCTTCAGTGAAAYGCTCCAGGACTGGCAGTGATGCCCCAGAGCAGGGCCAGGCTGGGGCTGTGAGGCTGGAAAAGCTTTTGGAGTGTGTTTAATTTGAATCCTGCTCCCTGCCCATGCTTTTCCTCTCCCCTGCCGGGTGCCAGGGAGTCCATCAGCTGCATGGAATGAGCAGTGAGCAGCCTCAGGTGGGTGCAGCTCCTGCCCAGCTGTCCCAGGAGCTCTGCAGGGCCTGGCACAGCTCCTGCAGCAGTCACTSCTCTGGGGCCTGGCTGAGGCAGCAGCTCTGTGCCAGGGAACATTCCTGAACAYTGCTGGGAGCTGTTTTGGGGCTGGGGAGCTGTGGTTGAGCTCTCTGCTCTGAGCTGCTGCTGGCCCTGTCTCAGCAGTGCCATGGCAGGGACGCTCCTGGAGCAGGATTTATTGGCAAGAAAGAGTTGTCTTGTTGAACATCTTGCCTTTTGTGTCTGCAGACAGATATGCCTAAGTTAGGGCAATAATGAATTATCATCGAGCTGTTTGCAATCCATCAAAATTATAAATCAGAGCTCCTTACGATTTCTGGTTATTTTGGACAAAAAAWCCCCATTCTCTTTGTCCCCATGCAAAGTTCATCTTTGTGAGTCATTAGGGATGGGCAGGAGAGCACATCAGATCTCTCTACARTGTGTCTGCTGTTGAATTAAGGATKTTGCTCTCTGTTGAAATAGCAGAGGTTCTGACATGCAGGTCRCCAGATTCTGCTAATTAGTTTTGTAGCTTGACAAAGTATGATCAGAACACAGAGGACCACAGCCACTTACTGCATATTAAAGATTTAGCTTAAAACAAGAGTGTTTTAAGCAACAGGTGGAAATCTAGATTGTCTTAGGATGGTGCCAAGCTCCAACTTTGTGTTTGSAGCTCTATTTGCACACAAAGCAGCTCCGTGTGTGGCAATAACGGTGCCAGCGAGGCAATCGCACAGAATCACATATTGAGCATTAATATTCTGTATACAGCACACATTGTACACAGTTTATAGCAAAATATATGTGTGTGCCTTCCTGAAGCTATTTTTGAACACACACAGGCTTCAAAGCCAGCTTGAGAAAACAGTGTTTTGTCTGGGAGAAGGATTCGTTGGGAACAGACCACACCGACATGTGCAATTACACAGATCTCGGCAGAGATGCTTATGGTGTCTTCCAAGGCACCAGCTGCTCCTTCAGAGGARGAAAACAATTCCATGGCTTAGCATTTGGCTGCTCTGAGAGCAGAAATGCAAAGGGCACGGATCCCAGTCCTGGGAAACAATCATCACCCAAAGCGTGGCATTGCTTAGGATAAACTCTGAATATTTTATACTGAGRAATGCAGAGAGTAAATAAACAGCTYAGTCCAGGCTCARCAAAGGSAGCAGTAAGTGGCTGTTGTTGGGAGAAAATGACAAACTTTTATGGGCTTTTTCTCCAGTTTCTGGAGGACTTAAACTCTACTTTGTAAGCTTTGTCCTGGCTGGCCATTTAAATATTCTAATTGCAGTTCTGTGAACCTCATTATTCCGAGGCTGTTAGCACAGGTRACTCCCTTATCTCTGTCCATGGCCATCAATGCACTCACAGGTCCCTTGGGGAGCTCTCTCTGCTTAATTGGCAATCAAGGACCCCTGTGTGACTCATGGAGTGACATCAGCCCATTGGGAGATGCTCCGCCCAGGGGGAGGAGCCAAGCATTCCCACCTGGATATAATCTGGTGTTTGGGACGGCGCAAGCCCTTAATTACTGGATTCTCAGAGGACAGGTGGTACCAGAKCTTTCTGTGGGATCACTGCTTCAACAAGACCCCTTCATCTGGACTGCTCCCACCACCCTAATGAGCAGGGTGTCAGGTTGGATTCTGACTCTGTCAAGGGTCTTTTATTTCTTTGCCTTTTATATTTATTTCATAGTTTTCCTATTCAATTGTATTGCTGACTTAGAGCCTCTCCCTGGTTTTGCTTCCAAGCCAGTCCAGCAGCTCAGCTCTGCACCCAGGGCAGGGGATGGGGATTGGTGGCAGCACTGCCAGCATGGGGACTCCTCTGTGTGAGAGGCTTTGGCACCAMGGAGAAGTTCCTAGCAGGAAGTGCTGGCTCCTATTTGTATCGTTTATTTATTTGCTCTTTTCCAATTGCTGCCTCTGAGATTGCTGTGAGGATTTAATTTGCAATCCCTCTCTGGTGGCTCTCAGGTTTCCTTCTAAAACACCAGAGGAAATYCTTCAGGCACACAGCTCTTCCTTAGATCTCTTACAATCAGCATTATGCACTGCAGAGCCAAATTAATGCATGCCCTTCCTTATTGTTTCCCTTCTTAATTCATTTCTTTCCATAAAGGCTCAGCAAGCACCAATTTTCCAAGTGAGTTTTTAATCGCCTGAGCTCAGYGTGATTACTGTCTCACAATCCAGTTGCCATTTGATGCAATCAGCATTGCAGAACACAACAATCTTTTTCCTTTTTTTCCCCCAAAACTGACTGTCACGTGGCCAGCTGATAACACTTGGCTGGAACGTGAAACACTTGCAGTGCTGTGTGAGAGAAAATAACAAAATAACCTGTGATTGCCAGGTCTTCCCCAGCCAAGCGCAGGGAGGTGATGTGAAACACTTCTGTGAGATGGGGCACAAAGGAATTTATTATTCCAATGCAAAGAGCACAGGCTGGGGAGGAAGGGGAAGATGGGAACACGGCGTGCTGGAGTGTTCCTGACTGCTGGGATGTTTGCTGTGAAAGGGCCTTTCAAGAGTGCATGTTGCCAGGGGAGATTCTTCTCTCCACATCTTTTATTGCCACCCCACAAATAAAAGATTTCAAAACGCCCAGACTGGAGATCTGCAGGCTGAAATAGYTCCACAGAAGCTGGAGACTTTGAGATTTCCCCAACCTGCAGTGAGTTTAGCATGAGAGATTATGGGAGTGAAATGAGAAAATCCTTATTGGAGTAAATGCAGCACTGCTGTGTTTTTAAACACATTTTGTGCACTATAAATGCCAAGAAAACGTTTTCAAAATGGCTCAGTGAAGATCAGGATCTGAGTACAAAAAAGCAGGGGCAAAGTGACACTGAAGGAAAGAAAGGGTGGGRGGGAAGCAGCAGCTGCAAATCCTGTGTCCTTAGAGCAGGGCTGTGCCTCCTTCCTGCAGCAGAGTCTCCCTGGGACATCCCAGCTCATTCCCTGCACCAGCCAAACACTGGCATTACAGTTGCACCAGGCATTTGTAATTACGTCTGTATAATTACATTTATAATTATAAATACGTGTAATTATAAATAATTGTTTGTGATTATTACGGTGCTCTGCTCCACAGAGGCTGGGATGTGCCTCTCTCACCCTGCTGGAGTTTGGATTTACTGGCACAATGGAAGAACAGAGAGAGCAGAGCACAGGTCACCCTGAGCTTCCCCCTGAGCAGGGCTGTTCCTGCAGGGTTTGTTCTGTCCCACTCACTGCCCCCTCCTGCACCARGGGACACCTCGCTCCTCTCCTGCTCCAGGTGCAGAGCACAGAGGCAGCTGCTGCTGCGAGCAGATCCGATTTTCCTTTTTTTTGGATACGTGGGGACTTTTCCTTTCCAGTCTCTCATCCAAAGGAGCTCCCTTTGTTTCCCTGAGGGGTGAGCACCCAGGAAAATTCCCTGAGGGGTGAGCACCAGGAATGTTCCCTGATTGAGCACCAGGAACGTTCCCTGGGTGCTGTCCTTGCAGCACAGCTCGGAGCAGGCACTGAGCACCATGGCCCAGAGGGAAATTGGGCAGAGCCTTTCCTGCCCAGGGGCCTTTCCTAATGCTGATCCCCTGTGCCATCCTGGGTTAGGTGAACAAGGCAGTCCAGGATAGTCCACTCTCAGAAGAGCAGAGAAGAAAAGCAAATTTTAGGTGGAGACTTCTGACATTCTCTCCAAATAATTCTGCTGAAGCACTTGGCTGAATGAATGCAGTTGAAGGGCTGCTGTTCCTGGCTGTCTGAAAGTCCCTTTTTTACTAATTAATGAATTATTTGTTGCTCAGAGACTTAAAACTGGGAAGCTTTATGAATGTGGATGCAGCAGTGTGTAGGGACAGCAGCAGAGTTCTCTTTCCAGAACAGAAGTGTGCTGTTGTGTATCYAAGAGCTTTCTGGGGATTTTTCCTGGTTTTCTGTTGATCCTTTGGGATAAGGATGGTGTATTCTCGTGTTACTGGAGAAGATTAAAGGCTAGATTAGCCTGGCAAATATTCATGACTTAAGACATTCCTCTCAATGCTGTTAAGCTCCCCAGCTCTCCAGCTCGCCTGTCTGCTCTTGGGGCTTTGCCGTGCTGTTATTGCCACAATTCCCGTGCTGTTACTGCCACACGTTCCCATGGTGTTATTGCCACATTCCCATGGCATCCCCGGGGAAGGGAAGCTCTGTGCCACGAGGGGAGGAGGATTTTCCCGGAGGATTCCCCAGGAGCAGCAGGGGATGGAGGGGCACTGGCCCAGTTTGCAGCTGGGGAAGGCTGRGCAGCCGCTCAGGGCTCTGCACACCCCGTGAGCCTCCTGCCCCCTGTGCTCCCACTCCTCTGGGGTGTTTGCATCCCCCAGGAACCAGCAGGCACAGGGSGTGCTTGGCTTCAGCACTTACAGCTGATCTGCTGGCGTTTCTCAMGCACAGCCTTTAGAAACCTCTGTTTCCCCCTGTTGGAATTTTGTTGGAGAGTTTGGAGGACACGCAGCTCATGGAATGGGATGAATATGCATGTAATTGTTTCTTTTTCTGTAATTTCATGGAGCCTTAGATGTTAAATTTCAGTCACAGGGATTAGAGCCGTGAATCATGAACACGAAGTTTACTTTGTGCTCAGAAAATGACTTTTGAAGCCCATTATTTTACAAAGAGCGTTACATCTGATACTGCCCGAGTATTTCCCCCTGTTACTTCTCTCACCCATCTGCAGGTTATTCTGTCAGTTTATAACCCCATTTGTGTGAGCAATTCAACTGGGGGAAAACAGAGAGGGGGGGAAACCCCACCTTAGCTTATAGCTCCAACATATGTGTTATTTTCACCTAATTAACAGCTTTTACAGAGCAGGTTCAGTGTTTGYAATTAGATGGATGCGAGAAGGAGCTGCTACCATCTGCCAGGGTTTCACCACATAAACAGCTCCCGAGCCCTTCTGGGATAGCAGCTGATGAATATGAAGAACGTGGATGTTTACATAAACTAACAAGTGCTGGTAGTGCCTTATCTGCACAAGTGGAAGGGTCAAATATTGAAGCAAATGCACCTCAGACGAGAGAGAGCTGTGCTTGGAATTGGTGCTGGTGAGAGATGCTTTATCTCGGTTCAGARGGAAGATGTGTGTGAGGAGATAAGCAGGGYTGGCCCAGGAGGGCTCTGCATCACCGTGACAAGGAGCCAGGAGCCAGAGATTGCACAGAGATTGCCCTAAAGAAACAGAAACTCCTGGAGCAAGAATGGGACTGACTCGATTTCCATCACAAGTGGATAAGGAAGAAAGGAGATCCTGCTCTGAGCTCTGCTCCGTGTGTTCTCCTTATCAACAAAAGCAGCCATTGAATGGGGGAAAAACTGTTCCTGAAGCTTTGCCTGAACACAGACTGTGCTGAGACTGAAATGAGCTCCGTGTGACTCCGTGTGCACCTGCTCTGCTGCATCCTGGCAGTGCAACTGCTGCTCCATCGAGGGATAAGTGCAGTTTGTCCAAACAGCTTCAGGTGTGACATCCCAGAGAACCTGAGCCTCCAAAGCCACGCTGCCTGCGAGTGTCTGTTCCAGGCTTGTGTCACAGGTGGCTGTCACTGCGTTACAATGGRCAGTGAAGTGCTCAGAGCCYTGAACRCTCCTGCTCTGGGGCCAGGAAAGCAGAGAAAATCTCTCATTTACTTCAACAAGGGCTGGATGAGATTTCAGAGGCCCATCCCAACCTGTCCYCCCCACAGGAACGCCCCTGCWGGTGCTGGGRCAGGAGCAGGAGCAGCTGCTCCGCACCTGGGACCGGGATCCTGGCACATCCCAGGTGTTGTTCAGTAATTGAGCACAGATCAACAGTTTCTGAATAGTGCACACTCCGTTCCCGTTCAGCGGGTTTTTAAACTCTCCTCGTGCATTCATGGATCAGTGCACCTTTTCTAAGCCTCAGCGATTGTCTGCATTGTTAAACCCGAATGTTAATGCCTGCCGAGCTGTCCTTCCCTCTAGTTCAGTGCATTTCAATGGGGGTTAAATGCTAAAACCGCTCTAAAACTTCAAACACCCATTCACATCATCACAGGCTGTACCTGGCCTCATCTCCCTCCTCCCTCACTTTCCTGCTTCTCCTCCTCAGCAGTGCTAAAGGCTGATCCTCGGGGCAATGAGCAGAGGTGGCAGTGGCTCTGGGTGCCCATTGCTGCTCACACAGACCCTTGGTGTCCCCCAGRGCTCTGTGTGCCTGCTGCTCCCCCTCCTCAAACCCTCTGCTGTGCCCATCGAGGTTTCTGCTCTCCTGAACACACAGCACTTCAGTCCATTATCTGCTTTTCCACATCTCTGCTTTCCTGGATGAAGGATTTTCCTGTCAATCCTGCTTCTCACTGCTGGTTGTTCCAGTCAGGCCTGGGTGTAAATCACAGGTGCCCGTGCCAGAAGTGCTCTCCAGGACAGGTCCTGGCTGCCAGACTCAGTGATGCTGCTCCTCTCTGGGTCTGTGGTGTTCCTGCAGCTCCCTCCAGCCATTTTGGGGGTTATTTTGGGGGCTTTGAACAGGGTCTGTGTCAGGCTGTGTGCTCCCCACAGCTCCTCTCTGTCAGTGTCAGTCTGTGCTGCTGTCTCTCATTAGAGACACCCAAAAGCCAGACAGGAGTTTTGGATCTCCTGCTTTGCTCCTTTAGAGCAGTGAAACTGGGAAGGAAGAGCATTACAAAATGATCATTTCAAAGTGGCTTTGGTTGTGTGGTTTTGGAAATGCCTCCCAACCAGTGAAACCCTGGCCTCTGGCACTGGATCATCTCCACTTGGTTCATTTGGATTGACTTCAGCACTTTGAAGCTTTATTTTGGGCAATTAAAAAAAGAGCAGATGTGAAAAGCAGCACCCCAACCCCAGCCCTGCTGGCAGATGATGTGAGCAGGCTGTTTTTACRGGATACCAGTGCTGAGGGGGCTGAGCAAACTGCCCTGCCTCAATGCCCATTTCCCCAAAGAGCAAGCTTAGGGACACCTCCAGTTTCAGTGTGATGTATGTGATTTAATTCTTGTGGATGCTGCAATTAAAGACTACTTAGGATGAAGAGCTTTGGAAGTGCTTCAGGCTCACCTTGGCACATCTCATTTTYTACCTKTTCTCCAGTGGAAGCTGGTGGTGAGGAAATCATCCTAATCCTGTTTTTAAGTGCAGCTGTTGGGCTGCTGTGAGTGAGGCAGTTTGGATCCTGTTCCTGTGTAAGGTTATTATTCCATGATAAGATGAAAAACAAACACATCTCCTGCACATGGGATGGGGAATACTCCACTTAAACTCTTGCTATCGTTTCTAAGTAGGAAAGAARCCTCCGAATGTATCTCAGGGGATTCCTAAAGCCAACACTTCTGTCTGRAGCCACAGCAGCTATTTCAGAGAACAGTACTTGGAGAACTGATTTGCCAATAAAAACAAATTAACRGGAGAAGAATGTTTCAAAAATGACACTTCCAAGGCTATTCTGCACACGTGGAAGATGAAAAGGGAATAAMACCTCTTGTTTTATTAGTTTAAATTCCAGCATCATGGCATTTGCCATCCTTTCCTCTGTATATTCTTATTCTGCCATTTGCCTCGAATTGCCTGCAGACAATATCTGCAGACCCCAGTGCACAGGGGCAGGCAGAGCCACTGTGAGGATTTTCTGCATGGAAAAATCTGTGCTTGTGGGAGAGGAATAGATGCTTGTGAGGGCTGGCAGGCCACATCCAGGGCTTGGTCTGTGAGGGGTGTGGGTCGTGTATCCCCACCCTTTGTCTGCAGAACATCACAGTGCTCTGCTCCTCTGCCCTGAGCACCCCCAGCTCCCAGCCTGCCTCTGCTCTCAGTGTGCAGAGGGTGGAGGTGGCTGCAGCCAGACCCCTTCTGTGCTCTGCCTCCTGTGCTGGGCACCAGGAATGGCTCTGATCGGGCAAGGAATGAGAAATGGGTGAGGAAAATCAGGGTTACAACGCTGAGCTCTGCAGGCACATCCCACTGAACTCAGGTCTTTTTAAAGACAAGTAGATCCTGACTCTAAGCAAGAACCTCCTTGTAAGTCCAGCCYCTCTGGAGCACTGGTGAAGGCTCTTTTGGCAGCAGGCACCTCCTTTCAAGGGTGAATTTGAACTACAAATGTAAATCATCTGGGGACCTGACTGCATAACCAAGTGGCTGAGCTTTTTCAGCTGCAGAGACTCTGTGTTAGACCAAACCCTGAAACACATGGTGAGTGCCTCGGTTTGCTTTAAATGCGTTGTAGAATCAGCACCATCCCTTTGGGGTTTGTGTCACAGCTTCACAGGTGAGAAGTGCCACAGGACAGCTTTGCACTGAGCCTGGTCTCACACTTCCATCAGCTTAGTCACTGTTGCTTTGCACTGAATTAACCAGAATTCATTCCTTTGGGTGGGAGTTCTTCCTTTATAATCCATTATCCGTGTCCGTACAGGGCTGTGTGTAAACATCAGTGAGAAGTGTTTGCCTGAAGGTGAAAAGAGATGAGTTTGGAGGTGAGGGGTGGGCTGGGAGGGCCCCGAGGTGCTGCAGACAGAGATGGATGTCCCTGTGCCAGGTCTCTGCTGAGGCATCTTGCTCTCACAAGAGGCTGTGGAGAAAAATGGTTGTGTCCAGCAGGGTTTCAGCATGACCAAAAACACTCCTGAATAATGAATAGCCTGTCCTCAAGGGCTGTTTATTATTCAGGAGTTTTCTGGTCATGCTGAGTGCCTTGTCTCTGGTGAGGGCTCCTTACAGCATGGCCTGAGGGTGAGGAGTGAGCTTGGGAACACACCTGCATGCAGAGATGAGCCACCATCACTTGTTTTCCTGTCATTCACATCCCCTCTGTTTTACCTGCTCACCCAAAGGGTGCAGAAACCTCGGTGACCTGCACATCAAATGGTTTCCCAATTACTCCTCCTCAATTGCTGTCTTCCTCTGTTCTGGATTAGCCTAAAATGAGGAGGCTGTCACAGACTGTACAGGGCAAATTGTGCTTTTTTACAATTACTTGTGGGGATTGGAGCCAAGCACCTGTTCAAAGCCCAGAGGGGTTAATTGCAGCTCTCTTTCTCTTGACCTGCATGTGGGAGCACATGGTGGCAGCTCTGCTCCCCTGTCTCACACAGCACTTCTGGTGCTGCCAGGCAGCTGCCAGTGGCTGCTGACAGACTGCCTTACACACCATTGCACATGAGAGGTGCCATTCTTAGCTTTGGCTGGTTCTTCTCCCTGTGCAGTGTTTGGAGAGGTGGAAGAGCCTTTYCCCTCTTTGTTCCCTCAGAAGCAGCAGCTCAGAGGAATCCTGAGTGGGATTCAGCTGCTGTGCCCCCTGGCAAACCCAGGCACAGGGGGACCCTAACCCTGCCCAAAGGGCAGCACCTCTGACAGCCAGAGAGTGGCTGCAGGAGCATGGGGGGATTGAACAGGAGAGAAGTGCAGGGGGATGTTGCTGCAGGGCCCTGGCCAGGCAGGGCAGCCAGTCCCAGGGCTCAGGGTGTGTCCCATTCCCCCTCAGAGCAGTGTCACATGGAACCACAGCTCCCTGGATGTTCTTTGTGCTGGCTCCCAAGTGAAAAAGGAGTGCTGGGCATTTTCTGTCCGTGCTCAGAGTTCTCATGTCCCTCAGATGAGCCCAGGCTACTTTAGCACCAGCTGTGGTGAGGTTAGTGAAGGAACTGTGGCAGTAATGAAATATTATGAGTGAAACAGAGGCTTCCTCACTGAGCTTCAGTGTGTCCTGCCTTATCAGGATTCAGCTGGATTCTCCTGTSAATTATCTGGTGTGCTGCTACTTAATAGAGTAAACTCCAATTCCAGACACAGAACTGAAACAACAATGGCTCTCTTTGAGTTTCCTTATCCAGGCTGGATTATTTTCTGGAGGATACACTTCAGTGRATCCATGGCTGAACTGCAGCACGTACAATGATAAATCCTGCTTGGTACTTACCTTTTGGTCAGTATATAAATGACTGGATGTCTCTGTCTAGACATAAAATCTGTGAAATTTGTAAGCCTAGACTGGTATTTTTATAGCTACAATTAATGTCCATCTTTCAGCTCCCTAATTTAGCACCTTTCTTGCCTGCTGACAAGAACATTTGATGCAGCAAGAAGAGAATCTGAAAAATTAGCTGCTGTCTTGTCAGATATTAGTTATTCCCCTGATCCAGCCTTGATGTTTATCCCTCCCTCTTTGAGTTTTCTTAATTATTTCTGTCTTGTATTAATTCTCACATAACTCCCTAGATGTAAGCTTTATGGTTTAGCATCTCAACTGCTCATTCAATTAATGGGCTTGCTTAATGTGCTTAAACTTTCCAGAGACACTCGTGACACATTATGAGGGAGGGGAAAAAGAGATTCCAAGTATGCTCCATCTCATTTGTGGTCCTCCTGAGCCTCAAGTCCATTTTAAGCTCTTTATCAGATTATCTGGATTTATTATTTTTATATTCTTGTGCTCATTAAGCATTTATGTGGAGGAGTGGAGGATGTTCTCTCCAGAAGAGTGACTTGGTTTCCTTTGCCCCAGCCCCTTTGGAAATGAGCAGTTGTAGTTTGAGTCCATTGAGAGGGAGCTGAGGAGCTGACCTGAAAATGGCCAATATGGGAGGACACATCCTTTACTTCATGTCTGAATATTGTGTTGTTTTTGAGCAAAAGAAAGCGTCTGCCAGAGATTTTCTCTCATTTTTCTTGGCTCAGTAACCCCTAATCCCTGTTAATACCTGCAAAGATTTGAGGTRGGTTTGCAGAGGGAAGCCAGCCTGTGTTTCAGCACATTCCCCACTGAAGCCTGCATGAGTTACCTGAGGAATTGCAGGAGAGCAGGATTTAAACAGGGGCTCAGCCAGGATGTGGGTGCACAGAAGAGTCCTGAGAACAAAGAGGGTGTCAGGAACACAGCTGTGGGGTTAGAGGGTTCAAAGCAGGAACAGCCCCATCCCATCAGCTGCGGGTTTAGAGGGTTCCGACCAGAACAGCCTCACCCCATCAGCTGTGGGGTTAGAGGGTTCAAACCACACTTACAAGGACTTGGGGAAACCATCACCTGTCTCTCTTCAATGCAGAATGCAAACCAGATATAGATAAAATACATGTGCAGGTATCCAGGTATATAGCTTGTGTTATATAAACATGAATATTGTACATGAATAATATAAATTAATATAATACATGGCTCTGTGTGTTTGTGTATATAATCTACAAATATATACACACATAAATATATTAGAAATCACTTCCTGATTAAGGAGTTCTGCCCTCCAGGATGCAGACTGAATTAGCTGCTACATCATGGTTTTATAGAAATAAGATCTGTGCTCAGGACCTTGATTCTGTGCCAGAAGATCCCTGGGGCCAGGAGGGCAGAGGAGCTGGAGTACACAGCCCACACACTGGTGTGAGCAGTGATTTCATAGCATGCCACAAAGCAACAATGGATGCATTTTGTTAAAACAATTACTGAGAAGTTCTAAAAAATAATGCTTCTGCTGCACTTCTGCTCATGAGCCATAAGGGATCTTTGTCTTTCAGCATTACACTGCTCAAGGAAAAGGGAAAAGATTCTGCTTTATGGCTCTGAGTCATTTTCAGTCAGTCATAGTCAGTCTTTTTCTCACTAACATATGGCCCCGTTTTTTTCCTGGTTCTTTAAGCAAGTTGTAAACATAAACGTTGATGCACATGGAGTTTGATTCATGAAGAGTTTAATTTGCCTGGTATAAACGATTCACACAGGTTATATAACATCATTAAATTCTTTTTGTAGTYTGAGTAGTATCCTTTGAGGAAAGCACAACTCTTTCCCTGGGGTCCATTTATCACTGTTTGCTTCTAATTAAAAAACTGGAAATGCAAAATGCATGACTTCCATTTGCAGTGTTGTCTGAGGACTGATGTATCATCTTTGTTTTCCTCAGGAATTTTTMTTCATTTCCTAATTTTTTATATATATATTTTTTAAGGTTTCTGAGAGCTGTGACTCCCTCTTTGTGAACGGCAAGGAGATGAAGAGCAAAGTGGACACGATTGTGAACTTCACGTACCAGCATTTCACCACACAGCTGGAAGTGACCGTGTGGGTGCCACGCCTGCCCCTGCAGATCGAGATCTCTGACACCGAGCTCAGCCAGATCAAGGGCTGGAGGATCCCTGTCACCTCCAACAAAAGGTAAATTCTCACACTGCCTCACTGCAGAGCTGTGTGTGACAGCACAGCATTGTCAGAACATTGCTCAGCATCTGAAATCTCCTGTTTGCCAGCAGCTTCAGGGTCTGCCTTCATCAAACACCCACAGAGGCTGCTTTTTGTCCTGGTCTGTGCAGTTTAAAGTCAGAGGCTTTGGCTGGAGCATCCATCAATCCCACACAGGCTCAGGAATGTGTCACACATTCCATGTGCAAGCTGAGGGAAAGGACCTGGCCCTGTCCTGTTGGTGTAACACAACCCTGTGTGTGTGTGTGTGTGTGGGAAAAAGGTGTGAGAGCAGCTCAGATTTGTAACCCAGTGAAAAAGCCTTGCTGGCAGCAGCCATCCCCATCCCATGTGAACAGCAAGGGTTTCAGCAGGAAATAAAGGATCTCTCCCTTTATTGAGCATTCATGGGGATTTTGTAACTTTGCAGGGCTATTCTGAATCAATAGTTCAGAGCCAGCATTASTTGGGCTTGCTCTGACATTTACTTTGCACACAAGGTTTTTACATTGCCTTTATTTTTAGATTTGGGTGGGTTTTACCTGAGATTTAGTGGCTTTTCATTTTGGTTATTTTTTATTATTATGACTTTTCTCTTTACTTTTTAATCTGCTTACACCTGCACCTCCTGTGTGTTACCCCAAATCCCAAACATGGGGGAGATTTTGTGGGTTTTTAAGTGATAAGCTGAAGCATTCAAGACATTTGGRCTGCAGTCAGGAGCTGTAGGTTTGAGAGGGAGCAGAGTGCTTTTATCTTTGCAAAAACCCCAAATCCAAGCATTTCCCAGCAGGTGAAGCCACAGAATTGAGTTGTTTCAATTCCACCTTCATGTAAGAGCCAATATTGGCAATTTGCATGAGGTTTTTGATATTGTCCTTGAAGGAAACTCAAGAATTCTTTCCAAAGTCCCTGAMAACTTGGGCAGCTTTAAACCCACAGCAGGGCTGTGCTGGCTCAGTTCTCTGAGGGCAAAGCTGGGTTTAGAGTCATCTTTGGAACATTTTTATTGGTGCTGTTAGCAAAAGAAACGTTTGTGCACCAGCATGGCTGRGTTTGGCTGCTTCCTTCAGGCCTGGGAAAGGGTTCCTGTGCCCCACATCACATCTGAGCTCCCCAGTGGTGGCTGCTGAGCCTAGAAAATGGCTTGTTTGTCCTATAAACCCTGTCATGTCTGTAAGTGTAAAATACCTGTGATTGCAGACATGTTTGCCCATCTGAATTCTGGAATAGTTCCCACCAAGCAAAACAGGGTCTTTACACAACTTCTACAAATGCTGGTCTGAGCTGCTGCAGGAGCAGGAACTTGTCAGAGAACAGAAAGGAAAAGGCTGCTTTTATGCCAGAATCTGGGGGAAAAAACCCCAATCCATCTCCCAGCAATACAATTTACCAGATCAGCCTGCAAATGTGTGGCAACTCTTTGCTATTACCAAGAGGAGAACTTTGTTTCTGCTGAGTGCTGCTGCAGGTGGAAGAGCCTCCCTGGGCAGGTGAAATTCAGCTCCACCTTCATCTCCTGACTGATGCAGGGAGGCTGCACAAACCCCCAGCCTCAGCAAACAACAGGTGTGTATTTAAATTAAAGTCAAATATTAGAGTGGAAGAGGTCCAGGCAGACTCTGCTGGTCTAACAAGAACGTTTATTTCTGGTCCTCGTGCATCTGCAGAATAATTACCTTCTTCTGGAGGCTCTGCAGCAGCTCTGAGCACACAAACTCACATGGCAGCAGTGGCTCCAGCCTGCTTGAACAGGAATTGCATGGCTGAAGCCTCACAGAACAAGCTGGAGATKTAATTTCAGTAAATATTTGCAGCTGGGATAGGACATTGTTTCCAGGAGGCTCCCAACACCACCAGCCTCACTTCAGGCAGGGTTTGTTGGGCTCTGCTTTGCTCCTGTGCAGTTCTGGAGACAGCAGCAGGGAAGTTGGGCTAAAGGCAGGACAAAATAAACTGCTTTAGTTACACCCTC
>CADDXX010000146.1:1773703-1793910 GCA_902810485.1 Alauda arvensis | reverse complement strand
AAGTGAAAGAAAGTGATGTTTAGTCCTACATGTTTCCCCTCATTACTGACTATCAATCAAGAGTTGGGAGTAACTCCTTCCATCATAGCCCAGATGTGCCTCTAGGTACAGTTAACAAGAATTTGGATTAAAAGAGAAAAAATTAGTGATGATACATAATTAAGGACAGGACAGTTATCATGTATAGAAGAGAATGGGGAGAATGGGGTTAGTTAGCAGAAGGGAGAAATGGCACTGCAAGGGAGGTGCAGTAGAAACCAGCAAATGAATGTAAGTGTTTGAAACTATCAACAACTTCAGAAAAAGGAATTAATGAAGATAAGCCAACATAGAAAAAGAGGTGTCATTTTTAACCTAGAAGCAGGTCACCCATCATATTGAGGATATTATTGGTCTGTGGATGACCTTGGATAAATCATGAAATAAGAAGAGACATCAAACAATAAATTCTTGTATACAGCAGTGGTGGAGAATAAGTCAAAAGGAGAGTTCTCAGGACAAAAAATTCAGTAAGATAGTTGATATTGGATACTTGGTCAGATGAAGATGTTGAATTTGAGAAAGAAGGCATAAGACTATGAAGGATTGGGAATGGGTGTAATAAGCAGAACAGTGATCTGGAAAAATTTATCTTTCTATTGGTCGTGGAATGAACATTCAGTCCCCTAACTGGATCACAGGAATTGCTCTACATACTTAGCCATACAAAAGCTGTAGTTCAGTGGTGGTTTCTAAGCATATCACAATACTTTTAGATATAAAAACATCATCATCCTATTTGAATTTCATTACTTTTATCTAGGCATCTGGGTATTTATCTGGACCATGTTATTTTGGTCTTACAGTAGTTAAATAGTTTGTCACCTGTTCAATCATTATTGACAATCAGGACTTGAACTCAGCTTATGACAACCATTCAGCTGACAAAAGGAAAGCCATTTTAACTACCAAACCACTAGGAATTCACTGTGCTAACTAGGCTTTAGGTCCCTCATGCTAAGGTCTAGCTGAGGACATAAAACAATAATTATGGATTGAGCCCACTTTGCTAGCTGCAGTTGTGTCAGTGCAGGTAATTCCTGTCACAGCTAGCTCAGCCTGGTGAGGCAGCCAGGACTGCTTGTGTGTGAGCAAGCAGTATGTAGGTAGACTTGTAGACCAGCTGATGTCCATTGACCTGCTTTCTAATTGCCAAAATTATTTGAAACAATACAACAAATTAGTACAAAATAAAAAAGTATCACATTTTGTAAACTGGTGGGAGTGTTTTACAGAGTTTGCCCCAGGGTTGTTCCCTCTATGGAGAACATAATGGCAATTGACAGGAGGATGGTTGGTGTTTCAACAAGAAATGAAAGATGATAAAATGCTCTCTTTTTTCTATGTGACCCAAATTTTACACATCCACATGTGTGTATGCAACAGAACAATAGCTGAGGTCTAAAACAAGAGGGTAAAAAATTATTTCTTCTCGTCACGTATTTTTGAAAACAAAGTAATAGGTTGAGATTTTTAAAAACTTTAAAAGGAATCTCAGGAATAACTGACCTCTGTAAATTTTTCCTTCAGACTAGTAGATGACTTCTCCAGTAGAAAAGATAAAATTAGAGCACTAAGTACTTTAGTTAATCCCCTGTCTCCTGCAGAAAAGGAGTAGGCTCAAAAATGTGCCATTGTTTCATGGGGTTTTGGGCTTTTTGCAGGCAAAAAGGTTCACTGATACGATCAAAGTCTACATTTTTCAAACCTGTCATTAAGTACTCTGGGAGTTGTCCAAGAAAACCAACAAGACAATATGTAATTTTCCGCTTGATTTAACAGAATATGTTCTTTTCTAAGGAATGAAAATGAGGAGGCCCAGTTTCCTACAGTTTTGTGTTCTTTGTTCCTTTCTCTATCCTCTAGTACAATAAATCTTGTCCACTCTCATTTTTTCCTATGAAATGCTTGCTTGTGGTGGGTAGTTCTAAACTACGTTAATCCTTTTTGATCGACTGTCACAGTCAGTTGTGCTTATCTTTCCCCCCACTACAAAAATAGTGATTGTGCACATGTGTGAATTTTGCAGAGGTTTAATGATTTCCATCTTAAGAGTTTGGTTGATGTTTCCTACTGTGTTCAAAAGCTATTATGAGGTCTGAAGAAATAACCTTATTGCTTAAATTTCATTCCTTAGAAAATAAAACTATAACTTAGACCATTACTCCAATTTTTTGATTGTACTTTACAGTGGCTTAACTGGTAGAAACTGTTTTTTCTTTACTTAACAGTCTGGTCATCTAATATTTTGCTAATAATTTTTTTCTTGGTATAATCTAAAGACTGTGTTGAATTGAATTCATTCAGCATATACTAGTAAACAAGTGCTGGCAATCTGCATTCAAGATACAATTTCTTTGAAATAAACCTTGTGCAAGGAATAGGGGGAGCTATGCCACAATATACCTCACTTTTCAGTCTGTAATAGCAAATAAACCAGATTTTCAGACTTCCTCATTGCTTGGGTTTGGATACAGTAGCAGTGTGCTCCAAATACAGGAGTCTCTGGCTGTACTATTTGCAGAGGCTTGGACTTTTGGAGCCTGCTTCTGTGACCTAACCCTGAAATGCAATGCATAAATCTCCGGAATGCTGGCAGGGGTTTGAGTGCAGCTGTTCAACCAACTCTTCCCATACAATTATGATAGGTTCTGTATAGTTTTTATGATGAAATGTATATTTTATATTAAAGAAGCAGTAAGAATATGGAAATGCAAGGGGAAAATAACAAAGGGACTCATTGGAATGTGTATGAGTTTTGCTATGTCAAGCTGATGATATTTCTGAACAAAAACCACTCTGTTTCACAATTCAAATAATGCATAAATGTATTATTGCATTTAGGAGGTTAAATGCTTCAAAGAGATTTGGCTCCTAGCCAATGCCCCTCTGCAGCATGTAGCTGCCAAACATTGTATTGCTGGAGACACTGCTTCTTCAGATGCATTAATTTTAAATGATAGTTCTCACTAGATAGACATTATGAGAAAGTTCAGCACTAAGTAGCAAGCATTTGAAAATCCTAGTCAGTATTTTTTCATGCACTAAATAAAAGTTTCCAAGAAAGTCAAATCTCATGGCTTGCTAAGTTCAAGCTCTCCTTGAACCTTCCTAAAGGAAGCCTTTTAGTAGGTGGCTAGGTTTCCCAGTAGGTGGATCACCTCTACGTAATATAAATACAGTGCATGAGGCATGGTTTAATACTGCTTAAACAAGTAATAAATGAAAGAGCAGAATCTCATATCCACCAGAAACTAAGTGAAGCAAGGGCAGGACTAGCTTTAATCCTGGCCACTATGGTCTCTTAATTCACTTTATATTTTCTGATCTCCTGACTTGTCCCTTGCCAGTCGCACCCAGAGTTTGTCAAGTCCTAAAAGGCTTTGTCAAGTCCCTATAGCTGAAAGAGATGGAAGCGTGGGGGCAGGAAAAACTGCATGGAGTATGACTTTTGTAATGTAAGGGAATATTTAATGGTAGCTGATGCCTTCTGGGAAGACAAATTTTACATCACACTCAGAACAGCAGCCAGGGGAGGCTTCTTGCTGCCACAAGACAGCAGGAACTGGGAGCGAGTTCCAGCACTGAGCTGAATGAGTATGAAAATTCAAGCTTCAGTAACATAGATGGGTGGAATGTTTTGGTCTGCCTAAACAAGCCTCTCTTCACACCCCCTACATTACCATATCGCAGTCAGTAATGTGACACCAGAGTACTTTAAAACCCTCCTGTTACTCAGTGTGCCTTTAACTCCAAACCACACCCACGCACATTGAGCCACTCATTAAAATTAATCTCTGTGTGTGGCAGACCTGAGGATCTCCTACGGCCATGTCTTCTCTGGGAGTGGTGTGAGAGGAGGCTGGAGGGCACACAGTGCTGGGGGAGCAGAGCCCAGCTCCCAGGGTCTGCAGTACAGTGCTGAGAATCTCACATTGCTGCTGCTCCAGCCTCAGCCCACTTCTGTGTGGAGCCTGAGTCAGAGACTGAGATTCAGCCCCATCTAGTCAGCCTCTACCCTGGCCTGCCATGTTGTCTTATGCCCAGGAGAGCACCTGCCCAGGGCTGCAGCAGCCTCATCTCCCCTGAGTCTCCCAGCAGGGAAGTGGCAGGGCACAGAGGCCATGTGTTGCACACATACGTAGTGTGACCAGGCACTTTGGGCTCCTGGAAGAACTGTCTGTGAGCAGAGCCTGGCCCCAGACACTGTGCAAGGCGCTATGGGGACACATGGCACAGTTCGTTCTTTGTCCTCCACAGTAGTGATGGTGCAGCATCACTGCTGGGATGCTGCTTTGGGTCCTTTGTGTCTTGCCAGCACTCCTGTGGATTAAACCCTTTCCTGGGTCCTGTGGGTGAAGCCTAACCCTGCCCAAAGGCTTGGACTCCAGCAGGCACAGCCTGAGGCAGTAACAGGGTGTTGTTTTCTCTCTACTGGGACTTATTCAACAGCTGCTGTTGAGAGCAGAATGAAATACCACAGTCAGTAAAGCACGGTGAAAACTCATTCACCTCAATGTGTCTCCACTGAGCAGGCTCCCCTAGGCACTCCTCTTTTCCTGCAGGCAGCCCATATTTGCCACAGGCCCAAACTAGCAGGATGCCAACCCAGCCTTTTTGTCAGGAATTGGAGGGAGAACTGCTGACCTGCCGGGAGGGCAGCACTGTGCCTTGGCTGTGCTCCAGGGGGCTGAGCCCTGAACCCAGGTGTGGGCAGTCAGGGCTGCCCTTCCCCTCCCAGCTGATCAAGAGGGTAGGCAGGCAGTGCTGGGGGAGCTGTTCACCCTTCCAGCGAGGCTGCAGGAAATGGTAACTATCTTGCAAATAATCACAGTCCTGTAACAGGGTTTTGTGTTTTCAACAGGAATGTGTTGATGTGGAGGTCTCTGGAGCACAGGGACAACGTGTCTTGAGCTGTAAGTTTTGACTCTGTGTGTGTTGCTGTTTGCACCTCCTGAGCTTAGGAGCAGAGATGAGGAGGATCTCAGGTCTGTGCTTGTAGTCTCACCCCTCAGTGTTTTTGGTTGAACACTGGCAAATATTGAATGAGCCATGAAGGTAGGCTCCCTAACTAGCCTCAGTAGTTTGTTGACAATTTATGGAAGACTAAGAATAAGTTATAGTAACTCAGAATGAGTTAYTACCACTSTTTAAAATGAAATAYTGTTCTTGAACACCTAAATCCTTTTCTCTGTTTAGTATCTGTTGAAAGTCTCTCTTTTTTGGCATAAAATACCATGCTAGCTTTTAAAATGTAGCTTACATTGTTTCCAAAATGTTCTGGTTTCTTGTTGACTTTGATAACATGCTTTTCTCTAGAACCTAAAATACTGACWGAGAATAAACAGACCCTTAAGTATTAACATTTGGGKTTTTATTRTAATATATTTAAATTTTGAAAATATCTATGGCTATACATTATGTGGGGTTTTTTTTTAAGAACTAACTCATCAGGATGTGCTGCATGAAAATTTTTAGGAAATAATGCACCTACATGATTGAAACTATTATAAGTTTCTGGTATCTAATTAAAAAATGAAGACTGATCTTTAACTTGACTCTTTTATGAGCCTATCTTGGTGACTTGGTTTTGCAACACAATTTGCAGAGTAATCACTGATGGTGAGTTATCATCAGTTGTGATGGATATGTATAGGATCTGCCAGGCAAGTTTACAGAGAAGGAAGGAAAGGGAGTGTTTCAAAACATTASACAAATTCTCCARYTCCCTTACACATTTGGTCCATTGTRTCTYTATMTTACTCCTGCATTATGTTAATTTCTGGCTGATTTTAGTGGGGAAAGAGTTTTTAAGTGAGGTTGGAAGATACAAGTACTCCAGTTGTAATCAAGGCTTAGATCCTTGTCAGTTCTAGTCAGTTAAAATACCCATCAAGGTATTATTCTACAACAGTGGTTCTCTCAAACTGTGCTTTAATTCTTACTGTGTTTCTTCAGTTGGACTGAAATTATCTTCAGTTGGACTGAAAGCACTTTAAAAGTGCTTTTTAAAGCCTTTTGCAAGTAAACAATAATGTTGTAAGATGTAAAATACTGCAACAAAGTAAAAACTAAGTAGGATAACAGAAAGCAAAAACAGGAATGGAGTAAGAAAGTTAAATCACGTAACATGCTCTTGCAGGTTTTGCTATACTTGTTCTTGTTAGTATATTTATAGTTGTTAAGTGTTAAAAGTGTAAAAAATAGATGTTTGACTTGGTTAGATAAGGAAAAATAATTTTTAAAAGAACCAAGTCATCCCACTGAGTATACAAAGTCATCTGATCCACATAAAACACTCAAGTTATTGTACACAAGAGGTTTCTCATGTCTGAACCACAGGCCCCTCAGGACAGGGCTTACATCAGAGGAGTAAGTGACCAAGAAGCACAAGGAAGAACTGATGATAGTTCAAAATAATTGATTTGTATGTGTTATTAACAGTGTTATTGTTTCCAAACCAAATAAAGAGCAATTATTTGCTCTTTATATAACCAGAGCCTAGATTTGTAAAGGTATTTAAAAATCTTTGGGAAAAAAAGTAGTGTGTGTCTTGGAGGAAAGAGGCAGGGAGAGGGAGAATGTATCTGTATAGTTTTTAAAATGTGAATGATACTTTGTCTTCTTCTTTAATGTCAATTAAGGCAGAGGAAAGAAGTGAAATCTGTGGTAGGAATTACACCAAAAGTGAAAGTTAGATAAACTGGTAGAATGTGTTTAGGTGGAATGATGTACTGGTTTAAGCAATCCCTGATGAAAGGGAAATTGCAAGGGAGGAAGTGCATAGCCATGAGGAATACATGAAGTCTTTCACAGAAATTGAATGTGGGCAGTTTAGAGATGGTAAATTATAAACAGAAAATCTAATTACTACTTGTTTGGTGTTGAACCAAGGTATTGGACAGCTGAACTGATCCAACTTGGCAATTTGGCATTTTCAAGTCCTCTGGTTTTTACTCCAGTTATTTTAATCCAAAATTTTAAAAGTGGAAGGAAATATTTGTCTAGAAGTTCAGGAAATGTATTTATGAAATATTGAAGCTTATACATCTAAAGCAAAAATGAAGGAGAAGCAGCAACTGATTAAAACTTTTACACAAGCTTCCATAGTAGTAAGGAAGTGTCAGCATCTAAATCAATTATTAAATATGTAAGGTGAAATAGAGGAATATTTTACTCTATCTTTTTCCTTAGTATCATTTGAATACTGCTATTTTTCTTGTTTGTTTTATCTTGTTTCATGCCAGATGTTCTTATCAGGGAAAACAATGGCGATGGGTTTTAATATTGATGAGTTGATTCTCCTGGGAATAATAGTATATCTACCTTCTCAGAATACAAATTGTGGGAGGCTTTTTATAGCATAATTGTCACAATGCACTGAATTTTAAGTGCAACTCTTTTAAACTGTGGAAAGAACTTTCTGTTTATTATCTTTATTTTATCTAATTTAAAAGGAGGATGACTCTTCTTTTAAAATTATGTATTGTTTTGGTGGCCTTTAAAAAGCAAGCACATAAATCACCAGAGGCATTGTGTAATCTGTCAAAGCAGCATATGCTTAAGCACCTTGTAAACTATTAAATAATCATAATATTTCTTTTTCCAAGTTTGTTAGTTTATTTGTTTAGGTAATTGCAGAGTAGTTGCAGAGTAATTAAAGTACCTTGCTTTAACTTTTTTTTTTTTATCCTTTTTTTTTTCCTTCAGGAGCTTGAAGTACTGAAATTATAAATGATTTGGTGACAAGCTGAGCTTGCAATGCAGGCAATAAAAACGGTGGAAAAAAAAGTGACTTTTATAAAGGAAACACTTTTCACAGAATCCTTCCTAAAGCAACAAGAGTGCAGCAGGAACCCGGCTGGCAGGCAGCTCCAGGAGCAGCAGCCATTGGAAGGAGCTGTCTGCAGCTCTCAGTGCTGTACTGAGCATGTCCCAGCGGAGCCCAGTGCAAGCAGCACATTATGCAAAAAGGCAGCTCTAGCAGATGGGAGAGAGGCACAGCAAGCATTTGCTTCACTTGCATCACCACCGCTTGAAAACAAGCCTGGATCGCTAGAGGGGATCTCGCCAGCAGGCCAAAGGAATGAAACCCGGGAGGATGGCTTGATTGTCAGAGGTGTTGCACTGAGAAAAATCATGGGGAACCAAGATGGGAAGCTAAAGAAAAACGCAGGTGATGTGCAAGAAGGAGGAGAAGATGCCTCTGGGCCCAAGGATACGGACGGCACAAAGAAGGTATCGGGAGGCAGGAGGGGACTGGGGAAGCATGCAAAAGGGAGCGAATCGGGTAAGAAGAAGGGTAAGTCGGACTCCAGGCCCTCTGTGTTTTCAAATCTGAGGATCAGAAAAAATCTGTCCAAGGCTAAAGATGGGAATAGCAGTTCACGGGAGGATGTTTTGGAAAGCCAGGCCTTGCAGCCTGGGGAGCTGGACAGTACTCATTCGATTGTAACCAAAACTCCCGATATAAGCATCTCTGCAGATGAAGGGGGTCTCTCAGACACAGATGTTGAACATTTTGAAATCAGAAATGAAACTGTTCCAGCTGCTGCAGAGACACAGGATGGACAAAGGACCAGCTCTGGCTCTGATACGGATATATACAGTTTCCATTCAGCCGCAGAACAAGAGGATTTGCTTTCTGATATCCAGCAAGCTATTAGACTGCAGCAGCAGCAGCAGCAGGGGGCAATTAACGCTGGAACTGAGGACCTTGTCACCAAAACAATGGGCCGACACATGGCTAATTCTCAAGCAACCCCCTTAGATTTCGAACGGTTTTTTTCACTAACTACCACTGACAAAGAGAGGAGCCCAGACACTGAGGGGGCTTTTCCAGCGCTATCGGAAGCTGTGGAAAACGCTCCTGTCTCCCGTGCAGCTGAACGTGAACCGAAGGAAGCGGTGAATGGCACGGGCTCTCCTGGTAACGGCTCGTTTGAAACACAAGAACGTCAGCTATTGACCGAGGAACAGCTCGCTGCTGGAGCGGATGCTGTAGCCAGTGAACTACAAGATGGTTTGGGTAGAACTGCAGTAGAAAACGGCTCTCAGACACACAGCTCCACACAACCTTCCCCAGCCTCAGTGGCAGATGCTGAGGCTAAAACTGCTGAAGTGCAGGCTGTTGATTTTCAGGCTCCAGTGACAGAGGGTGATGTTTCAGATGCAGGCCGTGATCGTGCTGCTGAGGCTCAGGAAGGGAAACGCGCTCCGTCTGCCAGTCAGGAGGAGCTGCGTAATGGTTTATCCACAGAAATGAAAAATGGCAGTTTGTCTTCTGAAGGAACAGCAGACAGTCCGATGCTTGGTTCCCGGTGTTTTAAGCCCTATCTAATTAATCCCTGTTACATCAAAACCACAACTAGGCAACTGAGTTCTCCCAACCATTCACCTTCTCCCTCCCCATCCCAGAGCCCGCTTTTCACCAGGAGGCAGGAGTCCTTCCACAAAAAGGAGAAAGTCTCGATCAGGAAGAAGAGGTCTGCTAGTTTGGCAGGTTTGTTCAGTCGTTCTGCAGACTGGACAGAAGAGGTGTCTAATCACAAAAGTGAGATAACAGAGAAGGTGAGCTCTGCAGACTATTTGGAGCACAAGGGGTTTAGAGAGAAATTGCAAACAGAAAGAGTGCCTTTGACTCATTCAAGAAAGTCCTCAGGGGTCCAGGCTTCTACAGAGACATTTCCCAATGTCTTTTCAGGTGAGTGATATGTATTAAGAGTTGTTTTGGGGGTTTTTGGTTTTTTTTTTGCCACAGCACCTTTGAAAATATCTTTARAATACTTTAATTCGTTGCATGCAATACTTTGTATGCATTATCATCTCTACGTGTGCTTACGGCTTTAAAATCCAAGGCCTGGTCTCACAAGCGCAGTCACATTTCATCAAGTCTGGCAGTACTGCCAGTAAAGGAAGTGCATAACTCTTTGAAGTTTTTCTTTCTGCTTGTCTCCTTTGTCTACATCCTGTAAGAAAAGGCTGAATGCCTCAAATAATTCTTGTTGAAAAATGCTAAGAGCTGCACTGTTGTAGGCAGACCAGCTCTCTGCATAAATAGATCTTTCGAATGCAAAGCTTTCTGTAAACAGGATCCTGTTTGGGGTTTTCTTGTGCTMGGTGCTGTTCTGATGTACTATAAACTTACGAGAGCTTCACCTGGTGTTAGRCTGAGGCAATGATGAGGATTTGCCTAGTACAAAAAGGAAAAGCCATGCAAGCACAGATGGACAGCACTTCAGAAAGGAACCAATTTCCTCTTCAGAAGGGGGAAGGAGGAGAAGAAAAAAAAAATTTAATGCATTGAAAGGCAGCAAAAACAGGGGAGGAGAAGGGAAACTGAGGGTTGTACAATTTGGTAGTTGTGACAGGCTGCTGCTTAGGCTACGTAAGGTTACTCATTCAGTAAAGTATTCTTCACCTKGCCTCTTAGGCAGCTTGCATCCTGTCACAAAGACAGGGGAATAGAAAGTTCACGAAGTAGTGTGAGTAAACGTTTATGTTTTCCTTCACTCTGAGGTTTTCTTCCCCATCCTCTTCCCCAACCTGAAGGTTCTTTCTAAAGATAATATATTCATAAATAGGAGGTGTGCATACAGAGAAAACTCAGCAACATATTCCATATATTTTTTACTTAAGGAACCTGTAGAACTAAGTGAACGTACCCTAAGAGCACATGCTATTAGACAAAATCAGTTTTCTTTTGAATGAAGTCACTTCTTTCAAGCACAGCAACAATATATGTGCACAAGTTCTTTGAAAAAAATGGAGTGAGATATTTTATGTGGCTTTATGAAAAGTAAACAAAAGACTATGATTTAGGAAGTAAACAACTAAAATTATTTTCTATATTCAAATCACAATGCTTTCATTTTTCAGTAGCCTTTAACAAAAATCCCCAATTCCAGTCTAGAAAATTAGAATTCAAATTTTTTAACACAGAAAAAATCCAGTTCCCTCTGAGACTAGCCCTCTGTGAACTGATTTTTTTTTTTTTAATCTTTTTCATGTGTTTCTTAGACTTAATTTCGAAAATGCTACCTAAACTTTTCCAATTTGAGGTGTTCACTACTTTCAGATTTATAGTGTGTTAAAAGCACAGTGATATTTAGCTATCAATATTTGACAGCTTATAAACAACTCAGAAAATTTTAATTGCCACATCAGTAATCTTATGGAGGTGCTATGATGRAAATCAATTTTATGTGGCAAACTTCAAGGACATGGTATTTCTTTGTGGATACCTGTTTTCTGGGAAACAGACTTTTTCACATTTCTTCACAAGGTTTGGATTTACTGACTAATAATTTTTGTTTTGGTTTTTTCCCACCAATGCTTTAGACTGTTATTGTGAAGGGACCAGTGTCCAATGCAACAGTATTTCTATCTCATATGGAAATTACAGTGACCCTAATTTGCATGTACATACCAGCTGTCTTTACTGGCAGAGGACAATTATATGTTTCAGTTCATGCAGAAAAGCTTAAAGTGAGGGAACTGGAAATGACTCATCTCTGCTTGGCCTTCATAGTTTTAAAAAAAGCTAAAATTTATCAAGAATTTAAAAATAACAACTGGTGTACATAAAAAAAGGGAAATTAAACTTCATATTACTATTTCTGTAAATTGCCATTGCTGTAAGAGCAGAGAAGCCTCTTAAAATAAATCATTCTGCACAGCAATGACTTCAGAAATGATTTCCTTGTAATTTGATACTACTTGTGAAAAAATATTGTGTTTTACTGGCATGCATGAGATACACTGATTTGGGGATTAGCATCAAGCTTTTAGAAATAACATTCTTTATAGTGGTACGTTTCTAGCTTAAAAAAAACCCCAAAACAAAGCAAAACCAATAACAAAGCTTCTTGCCCACAGCATTAAATCCCATTTTGCTGTGCAGTGACTGCAGTGTTGCTCTGCACTCCTAACTGGAATCAAGTAAAATATTCCACAACACTTTATCATCGATTTCAATGACAGCAGGTTCTATGCAGATGATTGGCCTACTTTTGTACCATGCTGTGGTTTGGCTGTGTCCCATTTGGTTTTCACAGTGAGCCATATGAGCTCTTTAGGACTGCTTTAATGTAAAATGTAGAGAGAAGCCAAGGACTGGAATGGCAAAGACTTTGCATATTTTATTTTTGCCTTATATAAGGGAAGTACAGTATTTTGAATTTTATGCATTTCTTAGGAAAGCGGTATGGACAAATTTATGGGCATTTTGTAATTCAGGCATTGGATCTATTTAATTTTATATGTGGACAGCTGCATTTGAATTTGTAGTGACAGTAATTACAAGTTCTAGATTACCCAATGCACAGTGGAGCCATGATTTTTATATCATGGTCCCAGGAGAACAAGACCTCAACAAGACTTGGTTCTCTCACTTTGGTGTGTGGCAGTGAATGTGAAGTGAGTATTTTGGTGGGAAAATGAAACTGATGTTTCCAAACATTAACATAACTGAAATTTAAGGTTCATAAGATATGACATAAGAAATTTAAGACAGATTTAGTAAAAAGCATTTCATTCTTGAATTAATTTGAGGTGCCGTGATTGCAGAGGAGCTAATAAGGGTGTCTTTTACATTAATTAAATGAGTCCCATCAGCTGCCCCAGATGGTAATTAAACTTGACCCAGACAAACCTATGCCCTTCCTAATCTCTGTTGGCTCATTGTAACACACTTGCTTCATGAAGCTCTTTCAAACAAATAATTTATCTTTAAATTTTTCTTCAGGGATCCATAATTTTTTCTGCTCTATCTGTAAAGAGGAGGCAAACAAAAAGTCCTGGTTACCATAAAACAAAACCTGAAGCCAGTGCTGTGCTTGTGTACTCATGTCTGCTTTCTGATTTCTGCCACTTTATTTCACTTTTATACTGTGCTAATGCCATCTTCCTGCTTGCAATTGCAGYGTAGTGTCTACAGGCATATACMRTGATAGCTATGTGMAAACTTGAGAACTTTGGAWYAAAGTTTATTTCTGGGACATAAAGTAGATATTTTTAAATGCTTTTYAAAGGCCTTTTTTTCTTTCTGATTCATGTGATGSTGCACACAATATGAATTTGTATCTGTTGGCATCTTGAGTAGGCTGATTATCATGCAGCTGTTATTTAGGATTACTTATGGTTTGCTGTTTCRCTGCTGATGTTTGTCAGCAGTAATACAACTGATTCTTTTATCTGATGGGGTGTAACTTCCTGTAACTAAGGGAGCTGCCCAACAGCAACTCCACATGTGGTGTGTGATCACATGCTGCACTGAGTGTTGCTAGCAAGCATCTGAAGGGAAAGATCCTCCTCCTTTTGCCTAGTATACACAAAACTTGGGGCAGGGGATTATTCCAATACTGCACTTCAATAGTACTAAAATGCGTTTGAAAGTGGGCTGCAATATGTTGTTGAAAGACTGCTGAGTGCTGATAAAGTTACTTTAATGTTACTGTGCCAGCACTGCAATATGGAATTTGGAGCAACATGAGTAATTTCACTGGAATTCGGTGCTGCCAGAGGCTTGTTTTGATGGGATCTCATGATTAATACTTTGATCTTTATCTAGAACTTCACTGGGAGTAGCAGGTTTTGGTCATGGGATTGAGTGGCCCTATTTATTGGGCAACCACATTCTGAGGTATGACTGGCAGCCTGACATGTCTGGAGTGGGAATGTGTGGTTTTGGTTGTCTGATGGTCTTTTTTGGGGTGCAAAGATGGAAAGGAAAAGGGACAATTTATAGCTGAGKTCTATGCATCTCTACTTGGTCCTGAGACAGTACCACTAAAATATCGGTCACATGAGGCATCTTTCTGGAACTGACCTTTAAAGGATGTTGTGTGCTTCAATGACTTCATTTCTGTGAAATGAGCAGTGGATTTTTACAGTGAGAATAATGATGTGGAGTTTGATTTTATTTCTTGGATCTAATTGTGTTTTATTATTCTTTTTTAATATGCATGTATTTTTAAATAGCTTGGGGCATGGTTGGTCTATTAAATAAAAAAAATGTTCGTAGGACTCACTTCCACAAAAAAAAAATACTTTCTGAAACAGGCTTTTTTTTCCCCTGTGCTGCTCTGTCTGAGGAAAAACAAACTTGGATTTGAAAAGCAACTCTAGGGATATTTTAGGCTGACTGTATAGGAATGATTGAGTTTTAATGTGAATCATGGTGATAAAGAATTACAGAAATACTAATTACCCAGGATATTTTGTTTATTTAGTGTTTCAATCAAGCTCAGGATATGGCCAAGTGTATTCCTTATGAACTACTTCTGCCAAAATTTCAGCTTACATAAGGAGTAGCGGTGATGAACCATATATGTGTAGGTGTGGGTGACTGCAGCTCTGGTTATTTTTAGATACATTTAAAAACATCATTCTATAGCAGTTAGCTGGACTGCAAGCTTCCAGAAACTTACTTTTATGCAGGCAGTTGATSTTCCTTGGGAATGGAGTGAGTTGGTACAAAGGGAACAAGACAGAAGCAGAAAGGAGCTGTGAAAAGGTGGTGATGGACAGATGTTAGGACTTTACATTGTGTCACTTCATTCCTGCCTCTTCATATGATAATAGAAGGCCAGTTGCATTTCATTAAATGCTTTACAATAGGCAGCAAAGTGGGTTCAGGAGCTGTATTGTGCTATTATTTTTCTCTAAGCAGCAGCAGCTTCCTGCATTCCTACACTGCAGTTCATATAAAGAAAATTAGGGACAACAAGGTGAGCTGTGTTAGCTTCAGTGAAAAAAGGACTATTCCTCCTTTTATTTCCATGTTGCTGCTGTCCAGAATTTTTTCTTTGTACTGATGGACATAGCTAGGCTTTCTGACCAGGAAGTGAGTTGTTTTCTGATGTTAAACCTTGTTTTGTTCTCAGATATATACTGACCATGACTTTGTTCATCTGTAGTTGCACAGCAGTAGAACCATTAAGTTAGTGGTTTTGCAACAGTAAGAAGCAGTGGTATGTGTAAACATCACAAGTTGTAAAATAAATCCTAATATRTATGAAGCTAAATGTAAACACAGAAATCTAGAAGAAGTACATAGATWCTGAGAGTTTAATCTCTTTGATGTCTTGACATATGCAGCTAAGTAGTGCCAAGAAAGCSCAGTCACAAATGAGATTTATTGAGACATTCTTATTTGTCAGTATAAGTACAAATTTTTTGGTCTTGAGATCCAAATAAAAGTTATCAGGAATGCCAGCACTCTGAACCTGGYGTGACTTTGAATCAGGAGAAAACACAGATAACTTTACAGTGGAACTAATTACAGAAGGCACCTCTCATTCTAGAGTTCTTTTGATGCTGAGATCTGTCTCAGATGTCCCGTGAAGAAGCAGAGATAGTGTATACCAGGGAAAAAGTAACACCTATCCTTTCCTCCTCCTTGCACTGATAAGGTAAAAAAATCACTATAACAAATAAATCTATGCTGTAGTATCACAATAACTGCCTATATTAACATCTCTTAAAAGTCTKGGAAAAAAAGAGAGTTTGCCAAAAAACAAAAAAAGGGGAAAAACCCCAAAGCATTGCCTTCATAAAAGGGGTTATGTATCYGAGTGCTATTTTGTCATGCAAAGAGTCAAGAAATAATTTATGCTGAGAAGTTGCTGAGGGAAATATTTGATTACATCAGTGAAAGAACATAAAGGCCCAGTTATAGCAAGGGGGTGGTGTTTCTATGTTTTCTTCAAATGAAGTCTAAAAGAATATATCTGTGCAAATAGATAGATGTGTATGTCTAGTTTTTGTGGAATGTAGTTCTAACTTTGTACTTTTCCTCTTTCTTCATCTAACTGTTGTTTATTTATGGATACAAAGAAAAGCTTTTTTCTAAAGTTGGAGATAAACAGGCCTTGGGAACACAGGTCCTGGAGGGGAAAGAAAGCTAAAGCATGCCTTGGAGCTAGTAAGYAGGTTGAAGGAAATATGTTATTTGTGTCCCACTTTAAAGACTGCCTAATGTGGTTGAGTTCAGTTGTGCCTTGTGACTTTTGGCTGCTTGAGCACACACATGAATTTACTTCTAAGGCAGATATAGGCCAGACTGTACTGAATGTGGAATAAAATGTCAAACCATTGGCATTATAAAGTTTTACAAAATTGGATTGTAAGGAATAGTGTGTATCAGGCTGGACTGACAAAMGATGCTGTTAGGAATAGATGCCCAAAAAGACATCAGATGAGCTTCTTACTTTAAAAGAGCTAGACAGAAAGAATTGTGGCTTTCCAGCAGGCTGTGAGAACCTGGCACAGACTGCTGCCTTCACATCACAGATCACCACAGAAACTAAAAGCGTAAAGAGGACAGAATTAAATACTTGCTGAGAGGAAGCTAAGTACCTGGAAAACACAATATGAAATTTGCCAAAGACGCATATGGTGCGTGAAAGATTTGGTAGATAAACACTTATAGGTTCTCYTTCATAATAAATTGATACAATTAGGGAAGGTTTATAAATGTAYCTCTGTAAGCTGCAATGATACTGCATTAGAACCTGAGGAGAAGTCAAGGTGAAAGGACACATGTCATTAAACATTGAGGTGGGGAGGCATCTTGTTGATATTTTTAGAAAGATATTTTGTACTCTGGGCCACTGCTGTATTATAATTGAGGAATTGTCTTGTGTTTTAAAAATAATTTTAAAATCTGCAGCTTCTGAAAGTTACTGTATGAAAGCTTCTGAAAGAGGTATTCTTACCTTTTCCTATATATGTCACATATATGTGTCACTAAATGGCATACAGCAAAAGGTAGGGATAAAAGAATAGTATTCTGTCTCAGCTTATCCTGTTGAACATATGTCATATGTAAGAAAATTCACTGTGGGGGAAAGGTGTAAAGTCTTAGTCACCATGAAAGCAAAATTTCAAAGAGCTTATGTTCAAGTTAGGGAGACAGAGTGCTTCACAGACTTGTTAATCTGGAAGAATGCTGAAAGCACTGTCACAGTCTATCACAAATATTTTAATATATTTTAAAGCTCTGGTGATGGCAAAGCTATAATACCTGCTTTTTATAGAAAGTAAAATATTGTTATTGCAAATAATCAAGCCATTTTTTTATCACTGTAGCAGCAAGCAAGTCTTTGGAACAAAACTTGAAGAAGGAAATTATAAGATATAATYAACTATTGAGTTTATGACAAAAGGGTAAAGAAAAACTGCAAAATGCAGCATGGTTTTAGCAAAGATCAATAAGACTTCATTGATAACATTTTATTTACAGCTGCTTTCTAGGCAACACAAGAGTGGTAAGAAGGTGTTCATCTGCATTTCCATACATGATTGTAACACTGCAAATCACTTATCCAAAGAAGAAAAGTCCTGGTGGTTTTAGTTAAGGGACTCTGTCATGTTGCTCCACTGCCACCAGAGGAGCAGTGTCACATTGACCTGCTCCCCCCTGGTGTTGTGATTGATGGGCTCAGTCAGACTGTGGAAAATTTATTACATAATTAATACAAGAGTAGACCTCTATCCTGACCATAGCTTGATATTTTCACTACCACGTGAAATTCTTGTTCTACTTCTGTCTTGCTATATTATGATGCAAATTTAAAAATTAGGAACTGAGCTCACCTTAGGATTTCATTCATCAGGATGAAGGTATGCTTTAATTAGATTTCCACATGCTTTCCAGTCTGATTTGTGGCAATAGGATGTATGTTCAAGTAATCTTATAACACACCACTGGATTATGCACTGAAATTGGTGGTGTGTCATGCCTCATAGTCAGCACAAATGAACAGGTTGTTTTAAAACACAGCTGCTTGGTTCACTCAAGGAAAGAAGGATCAAGTAGGAGATGTGGGGGTTTTTTTAAACTAACATCCTTTCTGGGGTGAATTTTTACTTCTTAATTCAGAGATTTCTCTTTTTTACCCTTAATTTTGGAGAATCATTTTTTCAGATTTTGTCAGACCTCTGCTTTTAGCATCAGGGCATTTCTGGAAGAATTTCAGGGCCATTTGAATGAGGTGCTACCTTTGCCCTTTGTGCACTGTGGTGGCCTTGGGGGCAGTGGCAGGATTCTCTTCCAGTGGCAGCTAATGCCCTTGCTTCCAAAAGGGAGCATGCACACATATTCCTTAGCTCTCTTTGGGATGTCTCAAGCACTTGAAGCTGTTAGCATTAGGTGATACCCTTTATTTTTCTGTGTGATGTGTTGCTTCTTTTTAGCTGAGTGGAAATCTCAGTTATATGCTTTATTAAAGCTGTTTTGCATGACCTGGGATCTGTTTCAATTTTTAATGATAATTTTAAAGCTAAAATGAAGGAAAAAAATACTTGCTTAAGTTGCACAGGGGTTGATGTATTCTGGTCCTATCCTTAGAGCTAGTGAAGAGTTACATGGAAAAATTTTTAACACTAAACAAAGGTACTATGACAGATAAGAAAGACATTGTAGAAGGACCAAAATTTAGATGCCAAGAAATTCAGAGAATTTGGCAAAAGTAAAGCATAATTTTTGTTGTGACAATCAAGTACAGGACTGACAAATGTAAAATTAATAATTGATAGTTTTATTCTAGTTGCTTGAATGGTCTATGAATGTATTCAATCAACACATTATTCAATGTAATTTAATAAATAGATATTTCTGACTTTGAAATTACATTGAACTGTGTGTAGGCAGASATAGAAGATTGTGGGAGATAGTGTTGATATGTATTTTTCCTAATTCTCAGGCTTAGACAGGCTTTCTACTTTGACTTCTGAATTTAAGATGATGTGTGGGTTTGGTTCGTACCATCCATGTAAACATAGCCAGGAAATCTGGAGCCAGAACATCAGAGGAGGAAGGACAATCTTCTTTGGTATTTKCACACATCCCTAACTTTATTGATGTTCTAAATACTAAAATAGAAGCTAAAAATATGAAAAAATAATATTTTATGTAAAACATKATAATATACAGCATAAATATATAAGGATATCAATATATAACCTCTGTGGGGCTTTTTCCCCCCCTTAGAAATGTAGGCTTTTATACAACCAGTGAATGCAGAGATCACCTATTATACTGATAATAAAAACAAAAGGAAATGTATTTGACAGTATTATAGCAATGTGTGCCCTACCTCTAGAYCTTGACCAATTTTGTTATTTTTAAKGTTTATGYTGCCTGGAAATTATAGACTTAAAACATATTTTGTGTTTATTCTAAGCAGAAGGCTTTTTTTACCCTTTTTGTTATGAAACTGTATTTTGTGGAGGCCTGTTGCTTACTAGGTTTTCCATGTTTTATGTAACCAGGCTGTGAGAAATCTGTCATGTGATTTTAGGAAAGTATCTGTCAATAAAAATTCAATCCCTTAAAAAATTCTAAAAAAGGAAAAAAGAAAACAAAACAGCTAAAGCAACCTCACAGAATGAGAAATCTAGAATAGTTTTACCAATCTAAATCAGAAGAGGATTAGAAACTCTGACTCTGCAGTGAAAAAGAACAATAAATGAAGTTTCTAATCCTGGAATATTGGGCATAATCTCCCAGGTCAGTCTTCAGGCAAACAACAGACAAAATTAAATTGCTTCTTTTATACTGCAAATGCAGATTTAATAYGCATTTGGGCTGTACTTGGGCTTATTATTTGAAGAAAAGTTGGCTAGAATACCAATTTCTGTTTCATTCCCCAGGTTACATGTGCATCTTGGAAAACCTCTTTTTTCTCAGCAGTCACATGTTGCACATTATATTAAGGCTGAGTGGTACAGATTAGCTGGAAAACTGGAAATTTGAAAAGATTGTGAAATGAAAGGAAAACATTAAAGAACTTTGATACTTTTTTAAATCATTGAGGTAATAATTTTATATTAGTGTGCTTGATATATTTGGGACTTGGTAAAGAACATTGGACAGCAAAAAGGTGAAAACGGAGTGTTTGATTTGCCCTGAAAAATTATTCATTAAGCTTTTGCTGTATAGTTTGAACGAATATGATGAATGTGTGAATATGTACTGAAAATTATTTAAGAAATTGTATGTAGTTGCAATAGCTATTTCAGCTAAAAATATGAACATCTTTGCAGTACTTTTGTCTCTGTGGCATGTTTGTTCCTCTTCTGGCATTCTGGGGCACGTTTGGTGCTGCACTGTTCAGGTGCTTTGCCTGAACAGTCATCTGACTGAGGCCTGAGTTAGCTGCCAC
>CADDXX010000146.1:1753346-1773533 GCA_902810485.1 Alauda arvensis | reverse complement strand
TTTTTTATGTTGGTTTTTTTTTCTAAAACTATGTTCATAATTGAAATCCTTTCTAAATGAGAAGCCGTAAGAAGACTACAGTGGCCTTTTCACATTTTGCAAGACTGAAAGAAAATACTKTGAATGGAAATTCACCATTTTGTCTGTTTCTTCTTCCTTTTCCTTTATTCCTTGTACTGTCTCCCAGAAATAGAGTAAGGGCTATGGTRCATTTGGCTTCAAAGCTTCTGAAATCACTTTGCTGTGTGAGCATTTCTGATCTTACTAAAATGGACAAAAAAAGGAGTAAACTGGGGAAAAGGAAGCAAGCAGATTTCAGCTTTTGAAGATGTAAGCAATATRTGCATAAGTCAAGTTAACTCTTGAGGTGACTGAATAGGGCATTGAAAATTGGTGCTATCCTGAAGCTGTTCACTCTGCATGAGGAAGCATAAAAATGGGAAGTCTTTTTCCAGTGTGTGCAGGTTAARGTGTGCTGAAGCAACTGCTGTGTTAATGGTGTAAGTGTGATGTGGTGCTCTGGTTTCTTGGAGAGACAGTCACTGAGCCTGGCAGAAGGAGGAGCTTTTGGAGTATAACTCATTTTSATCATTAGTCTCCACTGGTGCTCACTGACATCTGTGCTCCCGGGCTTTTGCAAATCCAGCGTAAGGAGGATGGAAGACACATCTTTTAAAGATAAATGTGAGGTTATAACAGATCCTCAGGGAAGCATTATTGCAAGCTCTGCTGTAGCAAAGTGCCTCAGTGCATGTGTGTGTGTTTTCAGTATGACTATGACTACTCTGGTTTTCTTCCAACTCTGACTTCCATTCATGCCTCTTCCTCCCCTCAATAATCAAGCACATTCAAAGCTAACAACATTTTTTTATGATATTGCTACTTCCTAAGGATTTTCTTGCCTTGCAGCTCTTTGAAAGGCTTGTCTTATGAACACATCAAAGATCTGTAAGGTGGATTCACTGCGTCAGAATTTGCTTGTATTTCTCTGTGGACAATAGTGAATACTCTTTTACCCACATTTTTCATGCAGGGAGACAGTATGGATGGAAACCATACTGGAACATGTGAATTTTCATTCAGTAGTGAATAGATTACATATTCTACAGAGATGGCTTTCATGAATGGTGGTGTTCAGTTCTTGATCATAGGGATTGGATGAGGACCTCTTGTGTCATAGTGTGGAGGAGACAAGATCAGTAGTGCTTCACCTTCATGGGAATGGGAAAAAGAGTCAAATCATACAGAGATGGAGAACAAGGTACTTGGAAGCTGAGCCAAAAGATTCTGGCTGAGTCACAGTAGCAAAATTATGACAAAATATCCACAGAATGCCAGAATACCTGATACTTCCAAATTAATCTCATGTCCTCATTCTTTTAGATGATTAATTTGTGTAATCCTTCGCAAGAGAAGAAAAAATAGTCTTCTTATCCCTTACTGGGATTTCATAAATCATTCTAAGTTCCTAAAAATATTTCCTGAGTTTATAGTCCTCTTACTTGCWGAAGATTTTTAGCAGGATCCTCAGAATATCGATTTGATCTAAATCTGGATTTCCTATCTGATTCAAAGTTTAGTATGCTTCCCATCCCTTGCCAAATTAATTAGGGGAAAGGTAAGAATAGGGTTCAGGAACCTCATGACATGGGACTTCTAGGAAGAAATGTTTTAAACATGAATAGTGATAATTTAACCTYTCAGAGAAGAGAGACCTTYGTTTTAGTTTTTASTGTTTTCATGGCAGATAAAGGCAGYCAAGARAAATTCTTTGCCATTCCCTTTAAATCTGTAGCAGAAATCACCTGATCATCTAATAATTATGAAATTATTAATAATTTAATTCCTCCAGATTATTTGCAAACGTCTTCACCTGAAGGTATCACCTCATGTAAATTATGAATATGAGATTATAAAGGTGTCTGAGGCCAAAAGCTGCTGCCTTTTATTTATAAAGTATCAATGTAAAATTGTAAATCAAAATCTTGTAGCTGACTAAAATTTAGCCTGAAATCAGTTTAAATCAAATTGTTGATTCTTCTAGGTTAAAAAGTACTTGCTGATTTAATTAAATAAATTTTACTATCCTATTTATTCCAAGACTACTTCATGCTCAGATGGACAAAGTAATTTCTTTCTGTAATCTGCATTAATGAAATTCATTAATTACTTTTTTACACATATACTTATGTTGTTTGAATACTAAAGTATTTTTAGAAAATAACTAAAAACTATAAAAATTAAACTCCAACTGAGTAGCAATTAAGATTCAGAACAATGTATTTGAACTTGARCAAGACAGTTAAATGCTGTAAAAATTAGCAAATGAATGGATGGATTAAGGGGGGGAAAAGCCTCATTTCCTGTTTTGTAATTTGCAGATATTGTTCCTGCTAATTAGGTCAAAGCAAAAGGAAGGGTTTATTCTGATTCTGAATATGCAGGAGAAGACTCTCTAAACATGACAAGATTATTTAAATGTTGAAATGTCTGGGGGGAAGAAAAATGAAAATCCATGTAGTCTGATATTCAAATGGATTGCATTTCAATGTATAATATAGCATGCAGAAATATGTCATTTTCTTGCATAATTCTTTCTTTTTGGGTGTGAGCAAAGTGATCCACTGTGGTCAGCAAAAATGACYGCCTTGAACTAATAAATTATTTTGAAGAATTAACAGCTGAACTGTGGGATAGAGTTGAATAAGCAGTTTTGTTGGCATTGCATTTTAGGTGGTGTAACCAAGGAACAGAAGCAAACTAACTGGCAAATGTAACAAAATTTATATCCTGTACAAGTTTATCTCATAGCTTCTCTTCTGTTTTATTCCCTTGAATGTATTGTATCTTGTCTAATAAAGGGCTAGCAAAGTTGGACTAATAATCAGATAATTATCAGCTCTTTAGATGTGGAGAAGAAAACCCTTGAAACAACTTCCAAAATTTTAATGCATTGTTTATTTTAGGGTGTATTGCCACATAACTTAAAATAATACAGAAACTTMTAGCCAAATGTCACTTACAGTATCCTTTTAAAATTGCTTCCAGATGTTTAGAAGAAGAAACAGTTTTAGTATGTTCAGAAAGCCTGGGAAATCTTACATTTTGAATGAAGTCAATGTTCAATCAGAAATCTTGTGTGYCAAAACCAGTAGAATTATAATTATCAATATTATTGTATTATGCTAAATTACACAAAAATGCTTTCTTAACACAGTTTTGGTTTTWRTTTTTTTTWAAATACCTTTGGCTTTGAGTGAGTGGATGAAAAAACAGGCTATAGAAACTTGTTTAGGTAGAAACTGTATTCTCAGCTAGTTTATACTCAAACATGAAATTAACTTTATTACTGCACTTGTTTTTTCTCTCTCAGTAGATCTATTTCATCTCTTCATCGATGTCATGTGACATTTGAGAGATTAAGCAGCTTTATATTCTTACAATGCAGATTTTACTGCAACCTGCTCATGTAACTAGTTTTTTATAGTCTATTTCAGGCTACATTCACAAAGAGTTGTCTTATTTCAAACCATTAACGTTTTCTCCTCTAATATATTTTATAACATATACTTTTCTTGCCAATGTTCTGGTTGGATAACAAAAGAAAACACTTTGATTATGACCCTATAAAGAGCAATAAGTATCTTCTTGCTYTTTAAAAGCTTTACTTCTCTGAATTGCTGCTTGTGACCCTGTATTTTACTTTGGAGCATTCCACAACTCTGGAGCTGTATACAATACTATTTTATACAGAATAGTTATGAGGGTTTTTCTGTTACTAATCTTTTATTGAGAGTTTCTCCAAAGAAACACAACAAAATTTCTCAAAGGCTATAATAATTTTATGATTCAAAAAATACAGGTTAGTTCTAGGAGTTGAGAGGCTTCCATCTTTGGAAGAGGTTGTTTCATCTCTTGCTGATATCTTGACTTTCCCTTCAGAACTGTTGCRTAGGAAATTGATGCTACAATAACAACTCATGGTTTTTGTTCCTACTTCAGARTGMAGCTGGCACATATAATATATAYATATATTTTCTTGAATATCCTAATTAATCARTCTCCAGATCACTTACAATCATATGTACAAATATTCTATATTAAGGACTCACTATCAGATACAGTTCTTACATTTTTTGTATTTAATATTTGTTACTTCTAATAATTCAGATTTTCAATACACATTGTAATGCCTAAATACTTGTGTCCTGCTTATAGCTACAAATTCTTATTGATCTCTCATCACCTTGCCAGGACGAACTCTGCTGGAGAAGCTCTTCAGCCAGCAGGAAAATGCACCACARGAAGAAGCAGAAAAACTGTGTTCTCGCATTATTGCAATGGGTCTTTTGCTTCCATTCACTGACTGCTTCAGAGAGCCATGTAACCAGAGTGCCAAGCAAAGCACACCCACGTTTGATGTAAGTACTGAAAAAGTTGTCTTTTGTCTCTTTGTGAAGCAGTACATGATTTTCTAATAGCTTATTCCTCCTGAAAGAATTTGGTTTGTCGTTTTAATGAAGATTGCCTTTAGGGGAGTGACCAGCTATTTTTCTGTGCTCGGGTATGTAAGCTTTTGCATCCACATAAGCGTGTTCTCCTATAACTTGCTTTCTTAACTTTTTAAGTAATATTTTAGTCTTAGTCTGGTCTTCATTTGCAGTTTTCATTGTTGTCTTCTTTGAATCAAAGCATTTTGTATGACTACCGAGATTTCCATCAGTAGCTGCTTCACCAAAAATATAAATTAAAGGAAAAACAGAAAACAGCATGTCACAAAATTCTGCAGAACACAAATTGGATGGCTATGCCAGGTGGTTTTTTCCCTGAAAATACTTCTGATAAAAAATAGTCAAGGGTCATTGCAAATATGGTATAGCATTATCTGTATGTAGAGTTATCTGTACCTGTGGGCTACCTGGCCAGGTATTTGCCTACTGTTAAAACTTGGATGTAGACATAACCTTACATACTTTTCCTTTCTCTTGGATAATTAATTCAACATTAGGACATCTTCTTGTAACCTTTGGTACTTTGTACTGCTTCATGTGGCTAAAGATAATTAGGGATTTTTCTCTTCACTAATTAGCTCTAAAATAGTATASAAATATTAACATAACATTTAATCAATTTAATTTTTTGTTCATATAGTTAAGATCATCCCTATTCTATACATTAAGCTGAAGTTTGSTTACAAACACTCAAAAAGGATTGGCATAGATATGAGAGAACATGTCTGCTTCTTAACTCTTTAAATCTTTCTCATTCCTTCTAGTGAACAGTCTAACACAATTGATGAAGGGAAAACTGAGAGAACAACTTTTTTCCAATGAATTCTCATACAGACTTTCCTAAATAACCCCATTTATCTATAAAGTCTTCCCATAATCCCTCTATTATAAGCTTATGTTTTGGCTTTGGTGTTCCTGTTTTGGTTTTTTTTTTTTTAAGATGCAACATTTGAAACATTTTTAACTGGTTTTTGAAATTAATTGAAAAATGCAATTTAAYTATAAAACTGGAGTTACTTGGGCAACTTAAAATCACGCATCATTTGAAAGTGTTTGTGATTAAATATATTCATAAAAGTTACTGGAAAAGACAAGTTTCTTATTTTTCAGGTTGTTTAAAAGAGTCTGGTAATGTTTTCCATCCTCCTGCTGTTACCATATATTCAGCAATCTTTAGATTATTGAATAACATATTTTTTAAAAGCTTCTCTTGCATTTTAAATAGTTTTTTTTATCAAATTCAAAGTTTGCAAAGGAACAGAAAAGGCTTTTTTAAACTGATATACCATGCTTTGTCTGAGTAACAGACATGTTAGTTTTCTCTTGTTTAACGTACCCAAAAGGAGGGACGCAGTAGCAGCCTAATGCCACGTCAACCATCTGCCAAGGTCAGGAATTTAAGATCTTGCTGGATTAKCAGCGGTCTTAATTTGACTTGGTCTGTCAGTAAGCCACAAATGTSACAGCTTCTGTGACTATTTTTCTGTATAAATCCCCTAAATAGATTGCACTCCTGGTAAAACGATGTCAGAAAGGGTGCACAGTAGTTCATCGTACTCCCAAGGAGCATGCAGCTGTCTTGAACACCAGATCTCCATAACTGAGTTCCACACAGTGCAGAGCTGGGAGCTGCTGATGCTGAGTTTTGGAATATGTTTCTACTCCAGCCTTGCTGACCACAGCACAGGAAACCTATCATTTTATTCAGCACAAGTCCTCCGAAACAAAAATATTTAGAATTTGCAGTTTAAATTCTAATGGTTGAAAACTTAAAAATTGTGCATCTCCTTGCTTCTTAGAGGAAATTTAAAGTATTTTACAAGAAATAAATTCTAATTGTTATGTAAGGGAAGGAAACAATTAAAAATTATCTTAAAAAATGTGATGTTTCATATTACTTTAGAAAGGACAAGTAAGGTTGGTGAGTCGTGTCCTCTCTTGCCTCTCTCTCCATGTCTGTACTTCGGAGKTTTTTTYCTAKTCMCATTKTTCTTGTTTGTTTGTTTGCATTTTTAAAAATGAACTTTAATGTTGATCTAACTGTTTATTTTAAAGACATGGGAATCAGGACTAGCCTTAATACCCAAATTTCACCCATCTAGAATTAGGAGGTACATCTTTTTTGACCTTACTCCAAAACTGGAAGCAGAGCCAGACCCACGTTCTTCATTCATCTCTGAGTTCATCAGACCCCCAGTTCAATTTTGGATTGTCTCCAAAGTTGAGTTTGGCTGATATCCTTTTCACTGAGCTGGAACTGCCCATCAGCAAAGCTCCTGTAGCCTGTCCTGGTCCCTGCCAGGGACCAGCTTGTTGGCCAAGCTGGTTGGCCTTCCTCCCTTCTTCATGAAGCCATAGTGCTTGCCTGTTCCTTAATGTTACTTATYTGGCTATTTTGATTTTCATCTTAGTTTGGTTCTTGTAACATCTCTTAGATCGGTCTTTCAGATTTTTATTTTTTTTTTCAGAATTTCCAACACTTTTTCCGCTGAAATCCTTGAATCTTTCTCTCCTTTTTGACTTATCCCTTGTATTTCTGAACTTTAAAGTATTATTTTTTTTTTAGTTGAATAAAATCCGTGATTCCCCTCTTGCTTTAGTGTGGTCCCACAGACTTTATTTTTGAAGATGTCAGGTTACAGTTTATGAAAACAATTCAGTAAGTTTTGTTCACTCTATGATCTATTGCTCATGGCTTGGGATGAATATAAASAGATTTAATTCAAAAGTCCTATTCTCTCACTCTGATCCCCTTTTCTAGATGGCCTGTAGTGAATTTAATTTAACATGGCTAATGCTGAAATCTCTTGAAAKGTTTGCAATTGCATATTTTTATTATATTCTCATTTTCTTTATTATTCATACCCACTGGTCACCTCTATTTCTCCTTATCTTAGAAATGTTTATCCAAATCTTGTGTCTGTTTTCTCAGTAATGCAAGAGAGCTGGTTTGCTTTTTTTCTCTCAAGAGATTCCAGGCTTCAGTGTTGGCCATTAAAGAATAGTACGTGCACTCTTTTTGAATTCCTTTTGGATCCTATTTCTTTCTCTCACCCTCTGTCTGACTGCAATTAAATGCATTACAAGTAACGACAACTTTCACAGCTCTTAGTTTCTTGGCCAGTTTTATAATAGCTCCTAGAATTCAGTTTAATTTAAATTCTTGGCACTTAAGTCTCTGGTGTACATTGTGCTTTGTGGATGTGATGCTTACTCCTTTTTACATTTTATGGACAACATGAAGGATCAACAAATGCCAAATGAGAGCATAAGTCTTCAGAGAGCTAGCAGCTCTCACTCCCTTTATGCTGAGGATACTGTGCAGTTTCCAAGRCCTTATATCACTCAGGTCTTTGGATAGATTTTAATTATGATTGGAGATGACATGTTCACGAGGTATCTCTGAACTTTTTGTCAATTTAGCCCCAAGGACAGAAATTTTAGAACTGTTTTAAGAACTTACGAGAAAACCTGCATGTTCAGTCTTGGCCTGTTTTATCAATTATTTCTTTTGAAACAGTTGATGGCAGTTCCCCAGAATAAAAGATTAGTCTGAAAAATACAGCTAAAAAGCTTTAAAAGTAGCATAAATGGACAAGGGTTGATATTTGTAAGATTTTGCTGTTGAGAAGTTGTGGAAGTTTTTGTTATAACTTTTTCCTAACYACTCCTACAATGTAAAGAGTATCTTAAAAAAATAAGTAAATGTTCAGTGGCAGGTTCTCTGTCTAGACATAGTGTCCTTACTGCTAGTTTCCCATTTGCTAGGGAGGCTGCTAATTATTGCTTTGTCTAAGTCATGACAACTTAGTCATCAGGCTATCTTTAGYTTTTCCTGCTTCTGCTAGTATTTTATAAAAGAAAAACAGAAGGTTTAACTAAAAAATAAATAAAGTCAAGTAATTAAATAAGCAACTTATAGAAAGATAGATTAGCAAAAGCCTACAGAAAGCATGTTTTCTGAAAAAAAWTTGCTTGCCTTTTGAATTGCTATGGCCTTTTAAATTTTTCCCTTTTTTAGCAGTTGTGAGTTATTCGAGGGTTTCTAAAGATTCAAATTAAAACAAAATATCTTCTGAATGAATGATATACAAGATATTAATGCCTTGTGAAAAATTCTTCCATTCGTAAACCATAGAATTGTTAAGTTTGGCAAAGACSTCTAAGATCATCAAGTCCAGCCTTTAACCCAGCACCACTGTGTTCGCCATTAAAGCATATTCCCAAGTGCAACATAGACATTCCTTCCCAACACTTCCASGTATAGTGATTCCACCTGGGCAGCCTGTTCAGTGCCTGACTACCCTTTCAATGAAGAAATCTTACCTAATACCCAATCTAAACCTCCCCCAGTGCAGCTGTTGAGGCCTTTGCCCCTTGTCTGGTCACTTGCTAGCTGTGAGAGCTACCCACCTTCCATGTGTAGTGCAGCTGTAGTCTTGAGCTTTTCAACATGTGACCACATTATATGATCCTATTAGAGTAAAATAATCACATTATTGACATTTCTAAAGGGTGCATCTTTGGCAAGAATGTAATAACAGGTAAGACTTTCCTTCACCTGTTGGAGGATCRTGGTTTTTTATAAATAGAGATCCCATCTGCTTAGCTCCTCTCTTAAATCACCAAAGGTTTAAGATAGCTATCTTCAGAGAGCCATCAGTAATGTGTATAAATTGTAAATATTTGTATTAGATTTTAAACTGTTCAAGGAAGAAGCTGACATTTTCCTGTCAGTGTGAGGCAGCTTTCTTTAACATCTCAGTGCTGAGAAATACTGACAGTACTTGGTGTTTGCATTTTATCCAGTAGTTGCAAAAACCTGTTTTTTCTACAAGCTGTGGATGTGTAGTCCCCAATTATGACTTCCATTTTCAGATTCTCCAGTTCATGTTGTATAGTCTTAAACTAYGGGCAGTTTTTTCTTTCATAGCAAGTTCCTACATTTTTTTCTGACAAGCTTTTCAAGTAACTTTTGCAAGTAAATGAGTRTTAGGTTTAAAACACCTAAATTCTGAATGAAAAATTATTTTGTGATAGGAGCTTTCTTTTATAATTTTGTAAGTGTTTTTGAGAAGAAAACTGAGCATACTTTAGCATCCATACTGTGTTCCTTGTTTAAGGAACTTAATACATATTTCCCACTGAAGGGTACAGTAATGACTACTTTTCAGGTGGCACTAACAAAAAATATCATCTTATTTCATTTTTATTTGTTTCTGGTTTCATTTTGACTTGTATATATCTCTACATCTCTTTTCAGTGCTTCTATTTAATGCTCTTACTTTGCTGAGTACAGTGGTTAATGCCTTCTTGATTTATCAACAATTTCAGCACATTCTATAATGAAAGGGCTAAAAAAGTCTTCTGGATGGTATCTTTTTTTGCTGTGATGTGATTCTATATASAGTCATGTTTGACAGTTTGGGATAAGCACTGCCCCTTGTGCCATTTGTAGWTATGATGCCTGACTAGGCTGTCATCTGTTTCTGAAATAATGCTTCCCCAAGGAAGCAGAGAGACAGACAGCATGAATGGAAAATGCTGCAAAAAAAGGCTGTTGTCCTATTATCTCCTGGCCACCTGTGGTGATGCAAATGCTTTCTAAGGAAATAAAGACACTGCTTTCTTTCTGCTGAGCAGTAGCAGATGGTGGGACTTTGCAAGTCGGAAGGAAGAGAAATTAGTGACATGAAGGCTTGACTTAATTTTAGCTTATTTGCACTGCTGATATCAGTCTGAAAATTAGTAGGTAAACAGATTGCAGATAGACTCCTTTCTCAGAAGAYAGAGAGCCAAAATACCAATGATCAGTTTCCAAAGAAATTTACCAAATACTGACATCAGTAGCAGAACTTCAATTCTAAATTGCAGCACACAACTGGCAACAATGCATGCAGCATTTTTTTCAAGCATACTTTCAGTGSTTGAGCATATAATATGTAAAACTGAATGTAGTCTCATCTCAGAGCAGTTATTTATCAGAGCAGTACATTGGAGTCAATAGTGAATAAATCTTTAAAAGTGAACAAGTGAAAATTGTGCACTAGAGCAGAGAAAACAGATTGCTAATCTGCTGTCTTAATCTTTGTTTGTAGAGTAGGTTAKCATAGCAGAGCCCCCGTGTCTCTTCTTCCATTGCCCATTCACACTTTGAGACACTGTCTTTTGTGGTGAGCACTTCTRAATGTTCTTGAGTGTAGTAAAATACAAACAGTTGGTTGATCACTGGGCTGAAGTATTGTTCTTATGCTACTTCCCTGCTTCCATCTCTTAAAAAATTTATTTTACAGTTGTTAGCTCAGGCCCTGAGGTCTTGTATTCCTTTAATTTTCTTTTTTTCATTCTTCCTTCTGCTTCCTTGTGGKGATGCTACTGTATACACTTTCAACTTAGATGTTTTATGTGTAGGGTGTTGCTAGGTTTTCAGGTTTCTTTTTGCAATGAACATTGCTTACTTGCTTGTTGTTCTCAAGAACTGTTTCAAGAGCAGTATACTGAATGTTAAGTTTACACCACTTGCTTAAAAGTTTTAGCATCATTGTGCATATGGTGAAGGTGGTGGTCAGCCTGTCACCTCAAGAGATATTTGTATTTTATGGCTTTCTTTGGAATGTCAGTCATAAAAAGATGTATTTTCTCACTTGGAATTGAGGGTTGAATTTGAATATATTGCATATATCTTTCAAAGAGAGTTTTTTTTACAGTAGTAAAAATTACATTGCCGGACCTCATAGAGGTGAAAGGAATTTTCKAAGGAAGCAGTTTGATTCAGGTAATTCGAATTTTTCAGAATCCAAACTTAGGGAAGAACTGTTTCAGTGTAAATTCCTGACGAAGAAGCTTCTTGTCTCAGCTTACATTTTCTGATGAGTCAATGAGAGGACAAACCCCCAGGTCATGTAGTAGTAGGTAGTAATAGCTGATAACGTGGTGGTCTTGGGATGTGGCCTTCCAAGTGTGGATGTGTGATAGGTTGTGCAGATAGGTTGGTCTTGACCTGTTTTCTTGAAGGCTAGACACTGTTCCTTCTTCCAAGGGAAGTTTACTGTAAGCTCACCAGTTGGACCCATTCGGCTCTCTTAATACTGGGAAGCAGGAAGGCCAAGAAACAACACTGGAATAGAATGAGAWTAGATGTGGAAATCTGAAATTTAGYTTCCYGMTTTCCTTTCYCTGTGAGRGTTCTAACTGCAGGGCTATTGGCTCTCTTTGCCTCTCCTGGGATATAGCRTTGAATCCTGAGTAAAGTTCGATGGGATCAAACATGTTTTTTCTCTTTGGTTGAGGAGGTTGAAGTCATTTCATGGGAAAYAAATGTTTCATGATTTTTGACACATGAAGTGTTTTTAAATTCATTGTTGAGGCACATTGGTTTCCTGAAAAGAAAAWTCCCTCTGACTCAAGGAAAATGCTTATGTAACAAATTTAGTTTACGAGGATAAAGTGCTGCTTCAGCTATACATTACAGTATGAAGGACTTGCTGTTTTTCAACCTTGGAAAGCATCTKTGCTCACTAGTGCAGCCAAAGGTARCACAAGTCAAGGRCCATGTTTAATCACTGCCCTGGTTCTGTCAGTGGGCAAGACAGAGCTTTGTTACTGAACCTGTCCTCAAAAAGTAAACCACTTTTCCCATTCTTAAAAGTATTGATTTCTTTATTTTAAAAGCTGCTTAAAATAAAGCAGTCTCCTGCTGATAAGAGCATTTTGAGGTAGTCTGGCTCTAGTTTCTCAAAATAAAACCTTGCTTCTACAATTAACTCTTTGTATGCAGTGGAGAACATGCAGTTGACTTTCATTCATTTTAGAGGCTGTATACTTAGGATACTAGAATGATTAAACCTCCTGAATGTAAAAAAAATTAATTCCTTCCATACACTTGAAACAGACTAAATGCCAAGAAATTATATATAAATGTGGACAAGCTCTTTTGAGCTCTTAGCTCTGAGACATGGTGTCTGGTCCCTTCTTAYCCCAAGTAACATAAAATGGAATTCCTCTATGAGYTTATCTCATTCYATTTTAYATGCAGTTATACTTTTTCCTCTCCCCATTGTTCAACTTCTTCCCACTGAAAGAATGTCATCCAGGATAATTTGATGAGTAGGAACCTTCTTGTAACTACAGCTCTGTGTTTACTCCTGGCCCATTTATACTTAACCTGAGAAGGCGCCAAAACTTCTTCCCTTTTCAGGATGACTTTGAATCTTTATGGTTCTAGTGAAAAAAATTTCAAGTTTACCATTAAAAAAAAAAAAAAGGTTCTGCAAAATAGAGCTCTATTGTATCACAGCTCAGCACAGGGAAGTTGGTACCAATGCACTCTCATGTAAGAAAGTAGAGGTACTGCTAAAGTACTTTCTCCCTTTCCTGCTACCCAATACTAGAGCATTGTGCTGCTGCACTGCCTCACCTTTCCCATCTGCCTGTGCTTTGATTCTTTTCCCTTGAGATTTGTCTGAATACGTACGGTCACATTTTTTTCCCCCATGATCCTCACATTGCTAATTCATGCTTTGCAGCCATTTGGGGCAAATGTGTATATATCTATTGCTATTTCAGCTCCATCTCCTATAGCTCTTTTAAGCATTTCTCACAATGGCTATTTTTGTTCTTTGAACAGRAAGCAGATAAACAGCTGATTAAAAACTGAAATGACATTAAGCAGAAGGTTGTATTACCTGTTCATCTCCAGGAGCAATGTAGCATACCTTTGATGCTGTATATTATATTCTTACAGCGAGGGATATACTAATCTGTAATTCATTCTGTGGCCCAGGGAACAAAACTTTTCTCTCTCTGAAAAACATGTGATCCCTTTTCTGAAAGGTCCAGGCCCACCAGAATGACTTCTGATGTTTGCTGCAGGTCTAACTCATGGCCCTAGTTTCACATGGCATTTGCTAGAGGCCTTTCTTTGAGTAGCTTCCAACATTCATTTTCATCTTTAAAGATGAGAAGGAAAGAATCTCCAGCTCAACCAGCGAAGTGAATATTTAATATTTATTACACAGTTGAATAATGTGTACCACAGTAATGCTGGTACCAGAGGATGAAAAGTTGTAACAAAAAGCTCTCCTCTGTGCATACTGAGAGCTGTCKGGGAAGAGAGTGAGTTAACCTACAGACCTGACTCTCTGTGACTCTAAATGCTAGCATCTATAAGTGGTAAAATGTATATTGATTAGGTACCATCAGATCCTGCAGGCAGCTTGCCTCGCCCATGTGCAGATGCTCTGCACTTTTAAGAACCGGTRGAAAGTGCTGTGTAAGGATGTGTGGAAACGAGAACTCTTCTTGACATTATGTTTAGTGCACTGGACTCAGACAGCTTGAAGCTTCCAGTGTCTGCCTAGATATGAGAATGAATAAATAAGACATTCATTGCAAGGATATATATGTAATTTTTTCCCTCAAAAGAGATGCTTTAAAGACTAATTAGTGGAGTTTGAGCAAGATGAAGGGGAAATTCCAGATGTATCCAAAACTTGTTCACGGTAAGTGTATTCACTGACTGCATGTACAATGATATTTCATAAAAATTGCCTCTGAAATGAAAAGATTAAAAAAGAAAAATTTGAATGTGGAAATCTAGGTTCATGGATGATTGCTTTTTAATTATATTAATACTAAAAACAAATCTGGATTTTTAAATTTCGATTATTTTGTTTCCTTTGCTTGAACAGGACTTCAGCATCACAGTATTGGCTGCATATCTTTCTTCAAACTAATAATCTAATGTTCTAATAATYCTGCACATTTATCACATTATCAGATTTGAAAAAGAAGAAATGAGATGGGTTAGTATATTAACTGACAAAAAGCTAAAGACAAAACATAAAGAAGATTAGGTTTTGGACCATAATTTTAGTGCGTAAGAATTAGGGCATTCAAATTATTTGTATCTTTTCAAGGGCATGAAAGTAAGAGACAGGGTTAATCTTTTTCCCTTTTAAAGTGTAATTTATGGACTATCAACTTGCCTTCCAGAGCCTCAGACTACCTTTCTGTCATGCAGGTTTTCAGATTCTGAATTACGTTTATAAGCTTTCAAGTAATCTGAAAGTAGTTGTTAAATCCCTCATTTATATGTTGAAAACTGATATGCTTTCATTGTAGTGCAAGTTCCTTAGAGGCATTTTTGAAAATATCCATTTACATCTGTAAATTTGCATTACATGAGGARTCTATTCTATTGTCCTTCTCTCTATTAAATAGGAAATAAAGAAATCCCCCCCAAATGAAATACAAACAAAAAATTCTGTCTTTTATACTCACAGACAAAGATCCCATGCTGGGTTAAGAGTTTTTTATCAAGTTGTGTGATGTTTTAATTTATAACTGCTCATATTTTATATGCCATAAATTATATCAACAAGAACATAGGTACTTCATATTTTCTTACCTTCATAATGTACACCAGCTGTACAATAATTCTGAGGGTTTGGGGTTTTTTTTAACTACATCTTGAGTCATATAGATTAATCTTATTTCAAGAATCTGTTGCTAAATTATTGTATTATATCTTTCAAGAACTGGCATGGTGAACTGTCATGTCCAGGAACAGTTTAACTGTATTCCTCATTTATGCTATGTCAACATTATCTACAGTCAGTTGTCTCTTGTTTTACTGCCCTATAACCCTACATGTGATCCTTTTGAAAGTCATCTGTGCTTGCCAGTTAACCCTGTGCAGAGCATGTTCTTCCCTGTGTTCCCTGCACTGTAGAAGATGGTAGAGTGAGCAGGAAAAAAATTGTGCTGGTTTGTCTCAATTTTTCAAGTCTTATTTTCCTCTGTGTTGTCGAGATTTAAATGGTGCAGAAACATGACAAATAGCAAAATCCAGCACTTTCTCCTCACACAACATGTATAGGTAGGCCTTCCTCTCYTTTTTACTCAAACAGTATTGGAAATTGGGCAGAAACTCAGAAATGCATATCTCTAAAAAGTTGGAAAAAGGCAAAGGGAAAGAATTCAAGCACTGAATTAATCAAGCCTTTTCAGATGTTCAAATAGAGCAGCATGGTAATGCTACTCTAATGGAAAGGCTTTTCAAGGAACATAGAGTTCAGGGCTATGYAAAGAACCTGATGTTATTTTTTATTAAGCTTTTTATCCCTTTATTTTTACCTTTATCTAAAGTCAATGTACGTGTCTGGATTTTTGCATATTTTTCATGCTGGGAAGGTCTAATGAGCTTCCTTTGACCCTGACTGAGGCACCCTCAGTAAAACAAAGCATTTTACTTTATTACCAGCATTTGTCTATTCTAAGTAAGTTGCTCCCAATAGAACATTTACACTCTCACAACAATATATTTTTTGGCAAGTTAGAAATTTAGTCACATAGAATAGTGATTATCCCCCAAACAAGCAACATTTTCTTCTTCCTCCTGCATATCTCTTCAAAGTTTATTATCTGCAAAATTAGAAATCCTCTTCTTTTCAAAAAGAATCCTTTCTTTTCAAAAAAAAAGAAAATGTTTTATCTAAAAATGTACCAGTCTTTACTCAGGCAGGAGGATGAATAAAGTCTAATTAACATCATCTTTGTAAGAAGGCAGTTCTGTGATTTGACTGTATTTTCATCGTGTGACTTGACTTTTTTTCTAGTTTTGTGCTACTATATTTGTACCTTTACATATCATTTACTAGGCTGCTTGTGYAATTGCTGTGAATGATCTCTACAGAATTTACAGTATTCTAAACATTTAATCACAAGGTGTGCATGTTGATGCAGACTAGGAGTCACTAGAATAGCTACTTGAATTGTGGCCATCTAAAATCTTGCTGTTAGCTTAAAGCATAAGTTTGCCCTAGTTTTAATCAGAAACTCTTGTGTGTCCTACTTTTAATCACAGACTCAAACTCAAAGCTATTGAGCAATAAGAGAGGGCAGAGAATACTTTCAGCTCTTGGTTTGGTYTTTTTTTTCATTTTACCCCAAAAGAAAATTCACCTTTTCACCTCCTTTTCTAAAAACATTATAATGGAAATGATAAAATTATGGCTGCAAAGATTGCATATATCAGTTTAATTTCTGCTGAAATAATTCTGTTCATTTTCATTGCTTGTGCACTTGGTGTAAAATGATTATGTACAGTGTAGAGAGAAAGATTTCCTTCCAAGCCATAAAACTGGCTGTATGTGACAAAGTGTAGTCATGATGGACAGAATGTGTTCTTCTAAAAAAGTGGCAAAGAGTTCCTTACTCAAAAAAGTGCTGAATTGTATCTTAACGTATTGTTGGGTTGTAGAAAACTGAAAGCTTAATTTTCTGTTGTTAATGAACATAACTATTTTAATACAGATTTATCTTAAGTCTTTATCAGACTGAAGATCATAAAACCAAGTCTGTCTTGGTATGAGGGATATTGAGTTATTTGTACTGGAAAAAAAGGCTTAGTTATTTTGACCTTGCCTTTCTATATGAACTTTTCCACCATTTGTTTGGTTTTTTTTTTTTTTTTTTTTTTTTTTAATCACAGCAAGACCAGCTTTATACTTGGGCTGCAGTTAGCCAACCCACACATTCAACAGATTACATTGAAGGAAGCTTTCCAAGGAGAATTCCATCTGCGTGGCCTCCACCCAAACCTCCAGATGAAGAACAAAGGCTCAAAAATTCAGAAGGTACAGTTCTTGGATACAGAGAAGAAAAATGTATAGGATAGGGGAAGCTGCTGTGGTTTAGAATATGAAATATAAACTTAGTATCTTAGCTACTAACAAACACCTGGTTTTGAGAATCTTGGATTAACATCAGAAATAATGTTAGCTAGTATGAATCTAATAAAAAATATTCACCAAAAATGCATTCTTTTTGTTAGCAACCAAGATGTGTATCTGGCATCTGTTGAGTAATGGATTTTGCCAGGTGCTGTGATCTTTGTTCTTTTCCAGTTTRCATACCCTCAGAGCTATGAGATATGAGTTCTTTTTTCTTCTTAAAAATATGGAAAACTTCAGAAGCCAACTGGTGCTTTACTGAAAGTTATCAGAGTGGAATAAGGTATTCCTTTGTAGATTCAGCAGTCCTGTGCTGACAAAAGGGTGGGAAAAGTATCTGAAAAAATGCAATGAAGTCTTGTTTACAAAGTCAGTTTACCTTAAAATTTGTGAGGTTATGCTACCAACCAAATTTCTGCAATCTTCTTCATGTTCTTTTAGWGCTTTGTTTACACTGAAAATTAAAGCCAAGCAAGAAAAAAAAAAACTCCCTTGTAGTTTACAAAGAAATTTAGAAGAGGATTTCAAGCTTATTTTCTGTTAGTAGTGCTGATCCACAAATTCTTGGAGGCTTTGCTTTCCATTAGTTAGTATTCAGCAGCTCTCAAAATTATAGACTGCATTCATCCCCATGTCCTCCATGCAGAGCCACTGGGTATTCTCAAATTTTTCATTCCTTTCCACTCCTCCTTTTMATTGCTCAAATTTGAAGAGTTAAGTAATTATTTCAACAGATCTCATTGTATTACTTGTGGGCTTTGGGTGGAGTTAATTTCAGATTTGCTTCTCTTTGGGACATCATGAGCAAAGTATTTCTTGCATGGACACCTTTTACCATGGCAACATTTTACTTTTACTGGTATCGCTTATTTTAGTGTTCACAAGCAAAACAAGTGATGCCAACAAAAATGCAATACTGCTTTATTATTCTGTTTATGGTGTGTCTTTTACCAAAGGAATTCTGTTGGAGATTGAGGTAACATTTCTGCATCCACCTCACTGATGCAATTCAGAGTGTGGAACCCTGCAGTGCTGGATTGTTGAGCTAGTCCAGGTTTTAACCACTGATGTGTTTGATGTTGTATTCAATGGAAGCACTGCCRTATGTGGTGGTAGAATTCCCTGCCATCTACTCTGAGAGTTGTGTTTCTCAGAGACTTAGCTAATGGATGTGTGATCACAGTATTCATGAACATACTGTGCATTGGAAAAACAAAAGAGTGAATTTCAAATTAAATTATTTTGAGGTTTTAGCCCAGCAGAGGTTGGTGTAAGTCCAGAGTTTTGTTTCTCCAAAATCTAGAAGAATGCTGATAACATAAAATATTTTGAAATGTAAAGATACACTTAGAAGTCTATTTCTACCAAAAGGACAACACTAACAATTTTTAAATGTATTCATTTTGTATGTGACTTGTTTCCATCCTRTGTTTTTCTGTGTATTATACCTACTACATGGATGTAATGTGTACAAGACTTGTCTGTTCCTCATCTCAGCCACCCTAAAAAAAAAAAGTAAAAAGAAATAGAGTTAGAAATAGAGTGAAAAATTGTATATTGGGAGTTTTTCTAAGTTGAATGTAAGTAGTTGTTAAGATGTATTTATTGACATTTTGGTGTGATTTTTCAGTGTAGGGCATGGAGGAAAAGGAAAAGTTATATTTCTTTTGAATACAACTCAGGCAGATGAATAATTTARCTTTCTTTAATTGTTCACATGCTTGCGATTTGGAAGAACCAGGAGGTGAGTGATGTAAAACCTGAGGATAAACACCTTCCTCAAAATTTGTAACTAAATTATTTTCTGTATTTACACCTTAGCAGTGCGTAGGTGACAAACATTTTTTTAAAGGTTTAAATTATTATGTGCAGAGTAGCTGTATTTTGTTCTGTATATAATTACTGTTGTCTGRATTAAAGAGATATATTAACATTAGAAACAATACCTCATAAACAAGACCATGCTTTTTAGACAAAAACATTGATTGGGAGAGTAATGTTTGTACAGAATCTTTGTTTTTATTATATATTTTTTTTATTTTTGTTTTTTATTTATCTTTGTTTTTATTATTAGCAATAGAACAATAGCAGGCATTAAAACTTTAAAGCGAGATAAAATTCTGCAAGGTGTTAAGTAGTCCATCCTAAATTAGCAAAGTAGTAAATTAAYCTGTTTAGTATTGTTTGCATTTAGTAGTCTTGCTGTATACTCTGTATCATGTAAAGCATTGCTGGAAGTGTGAAAAAGGGCTRTTAGAGTAGCTGGGAGTTTTGGGGGGTTTKGGGACASTGGGTTTGGTCAGGTTGRTTATTGTTGTCTGGGAATTTTTCRGTTSRTTATTTATTTAAAAACAGACATTTAGAAATACCTACTATGAATCCTGGTTCAAGTCAGCAAATACTCATGCTAAAAACATTTTTCACTTCTGGATTTTGGRCAAAATGAGCCAGCATCACTGGTAAAATCAATGTGTATGGGACTAATTTTCTGTTTGAATACCCAAATCTGTTCCTGTTTCTTCTTATGGCATTTCACTCCACCATTATCACATCTCAGCACATTACCTGAAACTAAACTCAACAGRGTATTTGAAATTCAATTATTTTAATTCTTTGTTGATGAGTTYTACTTAACACACAGGAAAAGACAAGTAAGCAGRCACTAGAGCCCAGTCATCCTGTCTCCCATGTGGCTGTTTAACCACTTGTGAAGGTATTCCAAGATYATACAATTTCTGCAAAATGAAAGTCTCAGCCCACTAAATATCTGTGTGGGTTTACCACCTGAAAGCTACATTAGTCTCTTAATTTTTTTTTAAAATTACTTGGTTTGGTTTAAAGGAAAAGTTTCATTTCTTATACATCACTTTTTTCCTTTCCTGAACCTTTTTTTTTAACTGTGGTGGTAGTATGTGGGGTTTTTTGGGGTTTTGGGGGATTTT
>CADDXX010000146.1:1652267-1746432 GCA_902810485.1 Alauda arvensis | reverse complement strand
TTTTAATTTGTCCCAATCAAAGGAGTAGCTTTCTGCTAATTAATAAATTAGACTTTGAAATGTATGTGCACTTGCTCTGTTTAATCTAATCAAGATTTAGCAACCTGAGCAGCTCTCAAAGTAGATCTTCTATCCTCCCAACCCCTCGAAACACTAAATATTTAGAAAGCATCCTTCTGTCACTGTTAAGTTGGGATTTTTGGTTGGTTTTGTTTTTTTKTAAACCCGTGAAAGGAAAACATTTGGTGTGGTCTACCAGCCTTCTGGATGACTGCCTCTGAAGTGATAATTAAAAAATTATCAATGAATTACCATCATTGAAATGAAGAGGTCAGTGTTCTGTTGAAGATGAAATTTTTTTCTTCACCCACTGTCATGAACTCATTTTCTATTTAGGCAGAAGTTTAAAAAAATAAAAGGGAAAAAAATTGTGTCGGACATAATTAATTAGCATATATATATATATACATATAGAATATAAATCACAGACTACATATTTAAATGAAAATACAGGAGTATAGAATGTCATGCCTGTGTGGTAGAAAAATGTAAGCAGTTAATTCTCAGAACAAACATTAGTGTTTTGTATTATATCCAGACTTCACAATACTTGGATTGACTTCTGTTATTTTGCTTGAAGGCAGTGTTTGCCTCTTTAAAAGAAACAATACATTTCATTATTTTCAGTGGAGTTACAATAACACATTTTTGCACTCTTCCTCCTAGCCATGGTGAGACTAAAATTTGTTTTTTCTAATCTGTGTTCTTAATGTCACAATGAAGTTTTACTTCTGTGCTCATTTTCATTTCAAAGTTTCTTTATTCTTTTTCTCCTCTTTCATTGAGACAGCCAAATATCGTAGATCTGAAACATATAAAAATCATAGCTCGGCTCAGGGTTGAGTGGACTTTAGGAGGTCATGAAGTACAAACCCTTTTCCACTAATGCYCTCCTCCAAGCAAGGTTAGCTTAGATGTTTGGTGGTTTTTCTYAGGGCTTTGCTCATCTCTGAGAATGGGGATGAGGTAATGGTAATATGTATTTCCTGCTTTGCCTAGTCAGTGGTAAAACGTAAGTCTTGCTCTGTTTCTGATGCATTGATTTGATAACAGCTAAAAGAGATTAAACTGTTCTAAACCCCTATATTTCCTGTGAGTTACTCCTAATTCAAGTMTTTTCAGGCATTGATTAAAATTCTCAAGAGACTGTGGGTGAAGTTCTTGTGATTGRTTTCATTTCACAGCTTCTTCATCRCAGACTTTTATGAGAATGTGTATCAATAATAATAACAACAATAGTAATAATACAGAGTTTRCATCCTTTAATCATAATGGGCATTCTCCTTTTTCTCTTCTGACTATGCTTTATACTTTGACAAAGAGAGAGGTTTTTATCATTTTAGGTACAAATTATGGAAATGTAGCACCAACCTTAGGGTTTGGGCAATAATTGGTGGGGGGGGGGGGAGAATGAGAGTAAAACTGAGAAAATCAGTTCTTTTAACAAAAATTGTTAGTCAATATTTTAAATCCTCAGCTATAATGTGAGAGACTTTCACTTCTTAAAAAAGGGGAACTATGGTATAGGGACTGTATAGAAAAAAAATCACTTTTCTGTCTGTGTTTGTTTCTAAGCATTAATATATTTCTTTTCTTGCCTTTTACAGTGAGTTCCTTGTAAAATAATAGCAGAGTACTGTAACTTCCCTTAGGGAGCAGTGAATAGAAATGCACGATAGCTATACACTTACTGAAAATTCTGTTTAATTTGTTCACCTTCTTCTCCTCTGACTGCTCACTGGTTTTGCTCATGAAACTAGATAAATTGAGGTAGTTCTCATGTCATCTATGCTTTCCTGGTTAGAGCAAAATGTATGAGCTGTATTCATAAATTGTTAAAATACTTTTTTTTCTTAAATTCACTAAATCAGAAATACTACTTCAGATGAAAATCTGTAARCTCCTTTTATATCAAAATATTATTTGTACTGTAAGTTCCATTTATTTGCATATGAAATTCTTCTCATCTTTGGGAGAGCAGTGAAAACAGATTTTGTTTGTTCAATGGTAGCATCCCATACTTGGATTATGTAGAATATTTTTGGTAGTATAGTATTTACTTTTCAAGCTTTGAAAAAAAGAATTCTGCAGAAATTGAAGCGAACAGATGAAAAAATGACATGAATACAGGAAAGCAGTTTGAAAAAGTGTATATGTGTAAGTCTGTGCGTGTGTGTGGGTACATATTAGTATGTGAAAAGAAAACTTCTTGTGCCATTCYTAGCAGGACATTTCATTTGGCAAGTGGACTTAAACTGTTTGGGAGACCTCCTCCACTCAAAAATGAGAACTGTTTCTGCTTATATTTTTCTTGGCACTAAATATCAGGTGCTACCTTTTAGTGGTGTAGATCCTGAGATTTTCCACAGGACCCTCTATGTAGAASGGAGATAAGAAATGCTTTTCTTAGTAAAAATAAATATTCATTTATCTTAGAAATACCTTAAATAATTTAAAAACAAACCAAAAAAATAGCAATGATACACTGCCAAACCTTAATGAGAAGTTAAAAGTAAGGCTGAGAACAATTTCTACTCTTTAGATACAAGACAGAGTAGCCAGTTTATCTTCTACTTATATTTAGATCACATTATCATTACATTTTCCATCTTAAGTTGGTATAAATAAAAGCAGTARAATAACTTTTTTCCTTTTCTGTATTTTGAATACCTGTTTTTCTTTGTATTTATTCTTTAGAGAACAAACCCAAAATTATTCATAAAAACTAACTCTCATATTTCAAAATGTGTAATTGCGCTTTATGCTTATTCAACTTTTTCTAAATATACAAATTGGGTTTTATCTAATGTCCATGGCACCAGAAAGATTTTAGTTACCTTCTCAATACCTAAAGCTCATTTTTGATTACTTGATTTTGATTGACTTTTTTTAAAGTCCTTTCACTCAAAGAGATACAGCTTTGTTTTTAATATAGCTTCCATATTAAAGAGTAAAGAAAATGAGAGACTTTCAGGCCCCTGCCTTCAGCGTGCTCATGGATACATTTGTGAAGGCTCTCATTTCATTTCTCCAGACCTTTTCTGTTGTGAGTAGTAGGCTCATGCTCCAGGGTATCTACAAAGATTTATTCTTACTCTGGATATTTTTTGCTGCTTATTCCCTGTTGGAAGCCTAAGACAAAAGCAACATGTGAACCTCCCATTTTGTGGTCTGGCTGAACTCTTGGATGAAAAGGGCAGGCACTGTGTAGAAGTATCMTACTCTGGACAGTTGCTTATCAGGATGTGGCCAAGTTAATCTGGAAAATCATTACCTTTCTTGATCTCCCCTACTAGAGACTAAAGGCATTGCAAGCCCTTCAGATTTCAACCATTAATATTCACATTTTGGCTCATAGAAACCATATTGTTATTTCTATAAGAAAATCTTATAATTGTTGCATATAAAGAGCACAAAAATAATAATAGAATTAGTTGCACAATGACTGCTTTCCAGGTTGCTKGTCAATTTGAAGTGGAATTGAAAATCAAGGGACGGTCTGGTGTGAAAAAGTTTAACACCTTTCTCTAATATGTCAATGCAGTAATGCTGAAGGTATGCCAGATTTTATGYTTTAACAGAATTAGATGAATTGTTGCCTTGGCCTGGATACACAGGAAAACTAACCAAACACTTTAGTATCATAGTTGAAATACTTTAGAACAAAAACAGGTGACAGAAGAAAGGAAGCAATTCATCATGTGTTAGGCATTTCAGTAAGCAATCGAATATTGAAGAGAAAATAAATCCAGACAGTTTTTATCCCAGTTTTTAAGGAAATCTATGACTTTTAAGGTACCTGTTGCTTATGGACTGCTGACATAAGTGGCTAGGTTCTAGTTRTCTTTTCACCTGCATTAGCAGTCTCTTTGCAATCCACAGCACAATAAATAAAAGATACCAGAAGCAGGTAACATAAGATTATAAAACAAATAATGACATTCAACTTTTCTTTCAATACCCAGTCTCATTTACGTACTTGTTTTACACTGGATGAGTGATAGAACAGTTGAATTAATTTCTGAGCTAAATTAATCTATGTGGAGAGGTAAACCCTTTTTGAAGTATTTATTGCTGTATTGTTTCATGACTCTTTAATAATGAAATTTCATCTAGGCCTGGACAGAAACCTTCAATATTTGACAGGGACTTTTTGGTTGGTTTTCCAGCCTGGATAGTCAGGACATTGCTCATTGCACATGGAAAATGCACAGCCTGTTTGAGAAATGCTGGGGACTGCTCTACAGGCACACACCTCTCAGTGTATTTTTTTTCCTGCTCAYTCTTTCATACTCAAGCCACCAGGATAAAGCCAGGGTTCAGCTTCCACAAGTGTTATTTGTGAAGATTTAAAGTAATACTGTGTAATACTACAGTAATTAAACTTGTCTCCTGTGGATCACCTAGGGTGGTCAGAGGTTCTGTGAGATTTTATTTTACCTTGTCTTGTCTGTAGTCTCCCAAAATACTTCTGAGATTTCTATCGTAGCAAAACTTGGGGATAACCTAAGGTTATTTTCCAACTAAGTGTTACGCCTTAAAGAGAGAAAACTCCTTCAATCTTTGATGTGTCTCAAGTTGATTATTTATTAAAATGGGTACTGTAAAGAGGTGAGATCTTATCCTCTGAAATATGCTTAGCTCAGGGATAAGGAATTCAAGCTGTTCAGGAACAGAAACTTCAAGAAACTAAGCTCTTTTCCTCTGACTTCCAGCTTTCCAAGTCAGCATTTGCAATGCATCTCTCTTCAAATGTGCATGTTCCCTGTTGATTCTGTGTTGTTTATTTGAACTRTTTGAATTTCAATAGTTATTGATCTCTGCATGTAATGGTTTGGGGGGYTCTTTGTCACACATGATAGGTTATTATAAAACCACTAGGTTGATTAGACATGTCCCAGCTCTTTAGGACAGGAGTTACATAGTCCATTGCCAGCATAGTGCAGGCTGGTGTAATCCATCTGTTGCAACGTGTCACAGAGTAGGAGAGTAGCTCACACCAAATATGTTTTGTGACTTTGGGCAGGGCAATGCACTACACYRTTTTTGCTTCAGGGYTTGCATGTTCATTGCTATACTGGGGAGCTCTGCATTGTTTCCTGGCAGTTGTAGGAAGAAAAATGGACTTTTGTGAAAATGTGTACCCCTTGTACACATATGTGCAACTTCAGAATACTAAAAGCTTCTCTCAAACAGATCTAATCAGGTAGTCTGAGGAAGAAACTAGTATCCAATACTAATTCTACTCCTTCAGCARTTCTCTCTGGTGCTATTGGCAAGATTGCCAACTTTTAACTCAGCTTCTACTGCTGTAAAAATAAAATGCTGCAATGGGCCTTGAGATTAGGTGAAATGTGAGAATTAATTAATGGATGCTACTTTGTTTGAATGCAAATGAATTCTCCACCAGTACTTCTCATTTGCCAATTACTRTAGCACTAAAAATGCCTGCTAAATGTTGTGTCTCCTTTTCTTAAGGTTGATCTGCAGTTGCAAGAAGTAGCTTTGAAAATGAGACAGCTTTAAAGAGAGAAACCTGAACAGAGATCACATTTCTCTGACTGAATTAAATTGTTACTGTGGCYCTACTTTGTGCCATTCGGTGAGCGTGCGCGTTCGAAAATGTTTCACTTCGCGTAGAAAAAAGGCATTYATTAACAGAGCAGTAGGAAAGAGCATCCTTCCAAATTCCTGTGCACTGCTAGTACCTCCAAGTGCTCCCAGGCACACTGAGTAGAAGACCTGAGGGGCCTTATTTTGCCATCTTGATCCTGTTTACTGTGTGCTTCTATTTCCTGTGTGTTCTTGCAAATAGGGAGCAGCACAGACTCTGATTCATGAATTGTGATGTAGAGAAACTTAGAAGTCAAGTCTTTTGGCCAAAAGAAAAAGAAATCAAAGCAAATATAATCCTATCATCTAAAAATAAACTCCATCAAGAAGGGAAATTTCATGACACTGACAAATTGCTGAAAATTATCAAACTGCTGACACAACTTTTTGACTTGTAATTATATAAGATACTACATTCTAAAACGAAACTGTAATATGTCTTTATCTTTCAAATTTCAAATTTCATGCTGAAATTTCCAATAAGAACTGTCATTATGTTTATTATTWAAAAAAAGTACATTATGGCTGTTCATAAAGCATATAGGTGAATGAAAGCTGAGATGGAAAGATATAGACAACTGTGGTATACAGAAACACATACATGTACATCTATATATACATATAGACTAGGGCTAACTTTTACAGATGTGGGGGTTCTTCTGCCTGGAAATTACGTTATAGAAGGGTCTATAGGTTTCAGTCACTTTTCTGAGAAACCAAGTTGTCAACTCTGTAGCAGGAGGAAGCTGCARTGYGMTCTTTYACATGTCTGAAGATCCTGGACATGTTCTATCCRTATAGATCAGCTTTATGCTGGACATCTGAAATGCACATGTGGAAAACATGACTAGATTGGAATGAATTGTATGTAATGTRCATGTGCAGATCCAAGTGTACAACCTTTAGCCAGTAAAGCAAATATTTCCAGATCTGTGTACAAACAATCCTATCAGTGCAACCCAAAGAGATCAGTCCCAGATTGAGCATCCAACTCGTTGCACATGGAACATGTACAGCTTGTTTGAGAAATGCTGAGCAGTGTTCTATAGCCACACACTTCTGAAATGTTTTTTTTTTTTTTTCCTGCTCACTCTTTCATGTTCAAGCCACCAGGATAAAGCAAGGGTTAAGCTTCCACCTTTCTTTCTTTCTTTCTTTACAGAAAGAAGACTGTTCCACAGTACCTGGGTCCTGGGTAAGAAGTCTAGGCAAGACAGAATTTCCTCATATCTCTTTTAAACCCCGTAGGTTTCTGCTGTGGAATTGTCCCCTGGATTGAAAATGAAACTTSTTTTCATTATGTGTGGGTTTTTTAATCTCAGTCTTCTGGTCACTGTCAACAGCTTTTGACCATCTTTTACATGTATGAAGAATTAAGCATTCTCTTGCTTATTCTCTAAGGAAATTGTAGAATTTTCATTTCTGATTGGATTTATAAAGTTTTGATTTCCTTCTTTGTTGAGGATAGTGGCAGCATGCTGTGACTGGCGTTTGTTTGATGAGCCCTTTCAGATCCAGAGGCCGACTTTAAACTAGGACAAAGGCAAGAATTCARTTAAACAGCTCTGAGGGCATCTTAAAAGTCTAAATGAAAAATATCTCTGTCTAAAATAATTACTGAAACACATAAATACTGGGACTGTGTTTTGTTTTGCTTTTCGTTTCCTTGTTTTTTAGACCAAATAAATTTAAGTACATCATATCCTCTGGATAAATATCTCTTCATTCACATCAAAGTCTTGTTTGTTCATACTAATGCTGTTTCTATGAAAACCTGGGTATGTTGGTGATTGTTAGGTATAACATGATAGGAAATCACCAGCTTGTTTGACATATCTGGATGATAGCTTCTTAGGGCATGGCTAAACAGCCTCTTTAATTCATGAGCACATTTTCATTTCTCATCTGAATTGCTCATTCATCTCACTGGATTGCTCATTTTTAAAAAAACTTTAAAAAATAATTCTTCTCTTGAGAGAAATTTCATTATCTGCAGGGTATATTGTCTTATAGAACAGTGAATTCTTGGTTTTTCCTGAAGGTAATGTAGAATTACGGTATTCAAGAATTGCTTCTTTTTATTGTTAGAAGTTGAATCTAATCTCCTGAGTAGAAGAGTATTTAAAACAGTGAAGTGTTGTGAGATCAGCCATTTTTAAGGCAAATCTCTTCAGAGCCATTGAATATTGTGCTTAATCCTATTGGCTGCAGTTTGTTTATGGCAGAAATGAATTTACTGTATCTCTTATAAAACCATTGTGGAGTGTTCTTACTGTGTAAAATGGGGGTTTAGGAGTATTASAGTCTGGGGAAACTGTATTTGATCTCAGCTCAAAACTGCTGTGTGGCCTTAATAATCCTAGCAACACATTTCCTTTGATAGTGTTGCCTTTTGAAGAACTGATAGGCCTTAYTGTATTTGCAGGTGACTGGTAGGGGGATAAGAGCAGATGAACACAAGGGATAAACAATATTGTATTCCTCCTTTATTAAGAAATTCTTCAACAAAACTGTTGCTGCTATGAAGTATCGAGTTATTAAAGGAAACTGGGTGGACTGAATCACCATGAGTAATTTGCAGTGGAAATGCATTTTTTCCTTCTTATTATACTGTTTGTTATTATGTCTGTGTTAATTCCTTCACTATTCATTTTTTCACGTTCCTTTCTCTGTTTTACATTTTTCCCCAACCTGTGGCAGGGRGATCTAGATGTAATAGATAACTTTTGATTCAAACTGCTGTTCCAGAAGATTCAGTCTAAGAGATTGTAAGATTTTTAATAATTATACTTCAAAATCAAACAATAATTGGTTTAAAGGTTGTTGCTGCTTTACTTCTGGGATTGCTTTAGGACAACTAAGAAATTTTAAGATAAATAAGAAATTGAAATTTTATGTCTGAAAACCAATTCTGTGCAGCAGCATTTTTAAAGTATTATTAAACATCATATTTTATTCATAATCCCCAGCTGGAAGTTATAACTTTCCTGAAAAAAAGAATTACTTTTAATAGTTTCATGTGTCAAAAAATGAGAAAAATGTTTTCCTTGAAACAAATCAAGGCAATTGGTATATCAAATATTGTATGTTTATTTGTAGGCTTCTTTACAAAACCTATAATCTGAATATTTGAAATATTTCCTATTCAGTAAGCCTGTGGTCTCATCTGAGATGCGTATGATTAGGTAAAAGGGAATAGGCACTAAACAAGTTTTGCTGTAACCACTTGTGAAACCTGTTGCATCACCAACCTAATTCAACTGAATACTTGAAGAGCTGCTAATTTTTTTAATTGAAAGAGAAAAGTACAAAAGTACTAAAAGAGTACTTGAAGAGCTGGCTAATTTTTTTTAATTGAAAGAGAAAAGTACAAAAGTACTGAAAAGTATGCAAATAGAAAATAATTTTTAATTAGACATTTTTTTGTTGTAAGGTCATGTCCATCTCCTGTTCATCAATCCTGAATAAGCACAAATGGCACTTCTATTGGCAAGTTTGGATAAAAGCACATACCCACTAAATTTAGTACAGTTTGTTACAGGTATTTGTTTAAAAATGTAGGTGTTTATGTGCCTTTAAGGTTAATGATTCGTCTACTCAGTCTACAGCAGGCAGGATCAGATGCTTTAGAGAAAGAGATAAAAAATGTGAAACCTGTSACATACAGAGTAACCATTCCTGGCAGGAATCTTTCCTATCACAGTCTGTCACTTGGCAGAGGAGTTATAAATTTGGGGTAGGATGGAAGTTCTCCCTTAGTTTTTCTTGCTTCTTTTCTTCCCTAGTCATGTTGTCTGGAGAAAAGCATAATTAYTCTGTTCTGAGATTTAGCTGTTTTCCAGAAGATAGCATTTGTAGTGTTCTGTGTTCCTGACCTGTGTTGTATCATTAAGGTGTACATTGAAATGCAGCAGTCAATACTACGTTGAGCCTGTTACTCGTGGTGCATCCCTTTAAAGAAACACTTGACATTTTTTCAATTAACAGTAATGCTGAGCCCTCCCASCACCATGTCTTCACATCCACGTGTGGGCAAATGCTGGCAGTGCTTGTGCTGAGCAGTTGGTTGTTTTCTCGGTCAGGGTATTTGCAGGGRGGGAGGGTTGATACTGATTTTTGCTTTTGACAAGTATAATCACAATCTGAAACATGCTTGTACTGACGTAGGTCAGTGTCATTACTGAAGTAATTTTCCTAAGCTGTTTTCTTCCACTTAAAATGTAGTTAGCCAAAAAGATTCCTCACTTTTTAAAAGACTTGACTTAACTACTTATTTTTGAACCTCTGGAATACTAGTATTCTTGGTCTAAGATTCTTGATCTAAATTTAATTTTTTCATATGGTGTCATGAAATGTTACCCTCTTTTGAGCTTATTCTTTGTTTTCTTTGAAAGGGTGATTTTGAGGTGAAATCTGAGGAGCGTGCCAGTGTCATACAACAACTTGAGCAAACTATTGAGGATCTGAGGACAAAAATTGCAGAACTAGAGAAACAGTTTCCTGCCGCGGAGGTGCAGACTGCTGGGAAGGAGCAGGAAAATGAGCACGCACACGCAGACTCTGGGGAGCTCAGCAGTGTGAYTCTTCAAAGGAATGAAGAGGAGACCACACCCAGGACTGTGTCACAGGCGAGATCTGTACAAACGTCACCAACAGAGGATTATTTAACACATACAATGCCTTCAGCCAGTGCACTGCCACAGCCACCCCCACCACCGCACTTAGAAGGGGGCAAAAGTGAAGGGCCTACTCAGAAATTGCCAGCTCTAGAACTACAGCCCACATTTTGTTCTGAAATCTCCTTAATTCTGTCACCGAAGCTAATCTCAGTGCCACTGGATGCAAGCCAATCAGTACAGAGTATACCGCAGTCACCTCTTCCAGGACCCAAAGTTGATTTGTCCCATGCGTTTGAAGGAGAGACTGAAATGTCAGTTTCCCATCAGCCTCTAAGTACTGTAGATGTAACTTGTAGTGAACATCCCCCTTCCTTGCCCCCAGAGCCCACATGTAGCATTTCTCAATCACTGCCAGCAATTGAACAGGCTGCGCCCCTGTCTGGAGCACATGCCACTCCCATGTCCATGGCAGGATTACCACTGCCACCACCCCTACCTGGCTCAGGACTCCCTTCTTCTGCTGTCTCAGCAGTGACACACCTGGACCACTCTTTCCCAGGCGCCATGATGTCAGCTCCTCCACATTTGCCAAGTGGGGAGATACCAATGCTGCCTCCTGCTCCTCTCCTCCCGTGCCCTGGATTCCCTCCACCACCTCTACCACCACCTTTGCCTGGAGCAGGAGTCCCTGGTTGGGGTATCCCACCTCCCCCTCCGCCACCACCTTTACCTGGAGCTGGTGTCCCTCCTCCACCTCCTCCTCTGCCCGGCCTGGGATTGCCACCCCCAGCACCACCGCTTCCTGGACAGCCACCACCTCCTCCACCGCTGCCTGGAGTGGGCATTCCACCCCCTCCTCCTCCACCACCACCCCTGCCTGGTGCAGCTATTCCCCCTCCTCCACCCCTGCCTGGTGCAGCTATTCCCCCTCCTCCACCTCTGCCTGGTGCAGCTATCCCCCCTCCTCCACCCCTGCCTGGTGCAGCTATTCCCCCTCCTCCACCTCTGCCTGGTGCAGCTATTCCCCCTCCACCTCCTCCTCCACCCCTGCCTGGTGTAGCTGTTCCCCCTCCACCTCCTCCACCACCTCTGCCTGGTGTAGCTGTTCCTCCTCCACCACCTCTGCCTGGTGTAGCTGTTCCTCCTCCACCACCTCTGCCTGGTGTAGCTGTTCCCCCTCCACCTCCTCTGCCTGGTGCTGGTGTCCCTCCACCACCCCCTCCTTTGCCTGGGTTAGGGATGCCTCCTCCTGCCCCACCACTGTTGCCTGGAAGCGCACCACCCCTTCCAGCACCAGTCCAGGGCTGTGGTTTTCTTCCTCCTCCATTACCATCTGGTTTATTTGCAATGGGTATGAATCAGGAGAAAGGGAGCAGGAAACATGTGATAGAGCCTTCTCGGCCAATGAAGCCTCTTTACTGGACGAGAATTCAGCTCCACAGTAAAAGGTAAGTCATAGAGTTGTGTAGAGTGGTGGTTTTGCTTTATGGCTGTTTTGATAGCATTGTTTGTGATTAGCAAAAGTCTTTCCTGCTAGGTAGGTCTTTGGGAGAACATTGGTGCAAGCAGGGTTTTACGTGTAGTTGGGTATGTAAACGGGGTGCCGCTTTTCTTTGAAGCGTGTGGAAGTTATTTGTACATGGAAGCTCTTTGATGGTAGCGTTTTCAGAGTCCTTTGGGGCTACGTATCACACGTAGATCAGAGATCCGGGGGTGATGGTGTGCCACCAAGTGTTCTGTGAAATGTTTTTCAAAATGACGTGTCTGTGATTTCCCTCAAATTTCCAAGTAGCATTGGTCTCTGGAGCAGCTTGCAAATTTTGGTAGYGACTTCCTTCTAGATGAATGCATGCTGAATGCATTCTATCCTTCTCTTTCCTTTCTTCAGTGACCTAGAAATACTTTTTTTTTCACTTTGTACACTCAGCAGACTCAGATTCAATCTGCAATTTATTTGCATAAAGATTCTGACAGCCCTTATTCGATAATACTTTGTTTCAGTTGCTGGTATTTGGGGGGGTTTTGTTTGTAAAACATCATTACTGGTCATGGAAAAAGGTTTCCTTATAAATATTTTCCTTACATCTCTGAGTAGTAATTGTAAAACCTGTCTGCTGTTATTTAATGATGAATTTATCGTTCCTTTTCAAGTTCTTGCCACTGTCACACAGGTCTGCAAATAACTGTTTATTTCTACTTCTCTTCCTGTCCATTTCTGTGGGTTTTATAGCCTGTATGCATCCTATTTTTATTCCTATGCATGTRGAATGGGTGAATATAAATAAGCTTGACCATATCACATGTGAAAAAAGAAGAAAACTCCAAAGTATGAGGAAGAATCAACAGTAGTTCTTACCAAAATACTGCTAGTAGAATTTAGGCAACAACTTTTAAATTGCTGCTTCTTTATTTTTTATTAATTCCTCCATTTATGACCTTTTTAGTTTGACATTGCCCTACATAGGTCTTTTGCTTAACTTTAGAGATTCTAGTGCTTCACTTGTGTGGGAAAAAATTGAAGAGCCTTCCATAGATTATCATGAGTTTGAAGAACTGTTTTCTAAAACAGCTGTTAAAGAGAGGAAGAAACCCATTTCGGACACCATTACAAAAACAAAGACTAAACAAGTGAGTACTCATTTAATTTCAAAATTTTTCTAGGCTGTTTTTTACATAAAGACAGATTTTTGCATGCAGCTGAGATGAATTATGTCTGGTGTGGAATTGTTACCATATATAAACACACACTGTAGAAAAATAAGAAAAGGAGAGAATGTAAGATGGATTTCAAAGCTGTACACGTTAAAGGCTGAAGATTTCTTTTTTCATAAATTACTTTTCAAGTATGTATTTTCTTAAAAATATCTTTGCTTTATCCACTTTAACAAAAATAATATTAAAATAATTAGGTGCATATATGATGCTTTRAAATTGACTGCAGATGTGCAAGGAGTAGTATATATATTATTCTGATTAATTTTATACATTAAATAATGAGTTGCATATGAAGTACCATGACTTCAGAGAAAAATTATGCTTCAGAATCTAATTCCTGGTGTTATACCAATCAGAATGGTTTTAAGTTTGTGTTGTGTTTATGTATATAAAGAATATGAAGTTTATACAGACAATAAATGACAAGCACAGCTGGGAAAAATCCAACATTAATCAAACCGGTTTCTTGAGACAGAATGGTGTTCAATATAATAAAAATGGGAAGAACACTTTAAAACRCCGAAGTTTAAACCCCAGAGTAAAAGAATTGAATCTAAATGTTTACACGACTATTTGGCTGTAATCTTGGTATCTGTGTAAAAATCAAATTGTGGCGGTATGCTAAGCAATTTTCAATTAAACTTTCGGGTCAGAGAGGGGGATGGTCTTATGGGGGTTCCTAAAAAGCAGTTTAAGTTCTTGTTTTATCTTGGTTTCATGTTCCTGTACTCAATTCAAGGCTAGGCAGTTCATCCCCTTGTCTTTTGACATGCAGGTCGGTGCTGTACAAGATTGTATTSCACATGGCATATGAAGTGGGACTCCAAAAATCTCTATTCACTAGACCTTATATCTGATCATATATATAACTAATATATCTCTGAATAGTGAGCACTTTATATATTAGTTATATATATATAAATATATATAACTAAATATAACTAATATTTGACTTATTAGTTCTCCACCTCTTGGTTCTGGAGATCTTGCCCCCACAGACACATTTTGGTCAGGTGCTTTACTGTGCTGACAACAAAACTTGTGGCAGGCAATAGAACTGGTAATGAAGTTAGGATGATTATCCCAAGGTGTTAGACAAAACTTTTCTCTGGATGCATGGAAAGGATGGTGCAAACACCACTGTGCTGCACTGGGTTGTACTAACTGGGATGGGAGGAAATGTGAGCTTCTGTTGCTATCTTGCTGTCCTGCAGTAAATCTCCGAAGTGCAAGACCTTTGCTGCTCTTTCCTCCTTCTAAAAAAAAGCTGGTTTTTAATGGTTATTCTTAGCTTAATTACTATCTTAGTCGTTTAAGGGAAAAAAGTAATGCAAAATGATGCTGCRTGTCCCTGCACATTTCGTAACATTTAGTGATGAAAATCTCTCAACAGAATAGAAAGCATGACTATTGACTTCTGTAACATAGAGAGCTTAAAGACAGACAGTGATTATGAATAAACATTAGGTGTGAATTTTAACACTAAATATTCATTTTTCTTGCAATGCCATAAATCTAGGTATGTTGTCAGTAAATTTTAAAAAATGTAGCAAATGCCAAATTAAAATGAGTAATTGTTCTTAACTTCTTTGAAAATAACAAGTTTTTAATGACAGAAATTTCCACACAGAAGTTTAAGGCAATCAAAGTAGTTGCAGTATCTAGGACAAACATTCCTGTGAGCCACCTTAATTCACAGAAGAGAATTATGTTTCTCTTCCTCTGATAATCAAACAAATGTACCACTCTCAAAAATAAAAATAAGTTGCGTAATAGAGGTCTGGCTTGTTGAATTGTAGTATCTGGGGAGAAAAGATTAAACAGATAAACAGGCTTTCATTAGAACTATGGTTAGAACTATCATTTATTGCAGATGTCAAACTTAAATACTCATGTGTGAGAATCCAGTTAGGGCTTTTCAGAGTACTGCTGTAAGACAATTGAAATAGAACAGCTTCRCAAATATATTCCATGTACACCCTCTCAGGAATTTGGGATGCAGGACTTCATTTTTAGAATTCTCTTAATTTAAACTGCAGTAAACATTTGGATAATGAAGTCTATCCATGTTTAGGAGAAGAAAGAGTTATTTGAGGAAAGCATGGCTATAATTCCACAAGAATGTTTTTTACAGGGAGCACCAAGTGCTGGTTACTGACTTACAGGGCTTCTATGATAGTTYCAGGTGTTGTAAAGACCTCACAAATGGCGTTTCTGTAGTGATTTTTACAGGGACATGTTATGCAAAGCAGATGTCTTTTGTCACCTGTTGAACTATGAAGAAGCAGTGTACAGAACAAAGCCAGGACCCTCACTCTGCTTGCTGCTTTCCAGAAAAGCTTTTGTCTGGCGATTGGTTTTGCTCCTTGGGTTGATGTGCAGGRTCTGAGTGAATGTATTGTTTAGATGGATTGGATGAAAAGTACTGGCTACACTGGAAATAGCAGTCTTGAAAAAATGTACAGATAACTTTCAAATGTATAAAGTATTTGGTACTCTRTATAAACATATGATTTTAATGAAACTTTTTATTGCAAGCTGAAATAAAAATGTATTTTTGCGCATGGCAGGAGGGAGMATTCTAGCTAATCTGCAGAAATATTTGATAGTTTTGGGATGTTYTAGTGCGTGAAAGATTAATGATTTTGAAGTGCACTGCTGTTCTGCACACAGGGCTTTCATTCTCTAAGCCAGAGAGTGTATGCATATGTTTGTCATGTAWGTATATAGATATGCATAATATAATMATTTCTGAATAYTRAGCACTTTTTAAGAGGTAAAATTATTCTTATTGCTCTGGGTTGATTGGGGTTTTATTGTTAATGAGTTAGTTTCACCCTGCCCAACTATTGGTTGTWATTGTTTTCTCAGCATGATCATCTGCAAGTAATACAATATAAATATCTAACGCTTTAAAAAAAAAAAAACAATGTTACACCTAACATCGAATGAAGGCTGCATTAAAATCCAWTTAGAACTTTAAAGAAAGAGAAAGAATGAAGTGTTATTATTTATTTGTGAACGTAGCTGATTTTATTCTTACCCCCTCTTATTTGATGATATGGCAAAAACTGTGATTTATTTTGCTCTGTTAATGCATATATATATCACATTCTCAGCTGCTGTAAATGTGTGCAGGCTCACTCAACGAGAATGCCCACTAAATCTTCAAAGAAAGTACTTTATAGGTTATATTGTAGGTGGGGCTGCCATTGCTACCTATTAAAGTGGTCTGACTTTCATTAGAAATCCCTGTTATAATGTTGCCAAAATTTAGCTCTTTAGACTGCAAGTGTTGTTGGGTTGGGCTTTTCCCCCCAGTTTGTGTCTCCTTCCTTTTGCCAATGTTAAGAAAGGAAACAAGGTCTGGTTTTGTTCATGTCTGCATAGTTTCATAGACTGGAATGATGGACAAATTTTATTATACATTATATATATATATATAGTTGTATAAAGGGTGTCTTGAATTTTGACGCTCTACATGTTATAGGTCTGTTCCTGTTGTTTAGGAGGGACTCCAGGTATAATCCTGAAGATTTTTTTTCTGACTTTTTACTGGTAGTTTGGAAAACCAGAGCCAAGAGGAGGGAGACAAAGTAAGATKAAGAAAAGTAACTGGGGAAGGAGTGAAAACCTGAGGAGATCTGACAGCTGGAAATATAGAGCATATTAGCTGTGATTCTGTGTCACCTCTTATTCTGTCTAAAGTAATTTCACTCAGAAACTTTTTGTGAGGCTGAGGGTGTTTTTAACCTGGATGATCCTTTAAACCAAACTGTCAATCTCATCAAACTGTGGTGTTTGCTCCAAGCAGAGGGTAAAACTCACTCTTGTGTCTTGTTCAGCTGTGCCATGCAGTTATAATACTAGTTTTGATTAAGTGACTGGGTAGTTTTTTTCATAGAAGCCTTTCCATGGCTTATGTCATCTGCATGGAGTGAGCACAGGCCRTAATAATTACTTACTATATTAAGCTGTTACCTGTGGTCAAAAATTGCTTTATAGCAGTTACTGCATTACTTAAAACACTAATTAATTAGTAAAGCAGGAATAAAATGGTGTCACGATTAAGGCTACATGCTCAAGAATGATGGTAAATGCAATATTAAGAAGATACTTGCATGGCAAACATTGGCCAGTGTACATTGAATGAGTTCAATGGAAAAATGGTACATAATCAGAAAACCTTGATATTAGTCAGCATAATAAGGATATATAGAATGGACTGATCTGACTTGCATAGGTTACTTTAATATAAAGGTTAATGTGAGGGACATTTTACTATTGCTCAGCCTTCTGTTGAGGAACACAATGCGTTTCTAACTTAAGTAGTTTCTAACTAAATTTAAGCAATCTAAGAATTTTTTCACCTAATGTCATAAATGCTGAATATTTACTGGGGCAGCAATTTCTTAGTAAAAAATTACTCCTACAGTAATAGTTTTATGATGTTAATTTCAAACAGTACTATTTTGGTACTAATACAGCCCAAAAAGCTTTATCTATGAAATAACACAACAGGGTAATAGAGAAAATGTATGAAAAGTAAATATTATGTTTCATTGCTACTCTCAAGCATAAAGTTTCAGACATGGCTGCTTGACTTCACTGATTTGTACAAYGTCAATAACTTGCATCTAAAATTATATGAGAAAGAGAAAGATAGAGATTATGAAATTCTTCAGTGGGCAAAGAAACTAGTGTGTTTCCATAGGGGATTTTCCATTTTGGTTAAGATAGGAGACAGAGAGATGCTGAAAATTATGCTTTGCTATTGATGCTCTGTGAGTACAGTTAAATGAYTACGTGCCATTAGCACAGATATATTGTTAGACAGCTGGGACTGAGTGTTGATTTGGGGGGGTTAGGGGTTTTTTTGTGGATATTATGGAAAAGTTTTTGATCTCCTACACTACTTGAAGTAGTCCCTGTTTCCACTCTCACAATTGCCACTACTAGAACTTCTGAATTTATCTTTAAAAAAGGTGAACAAAAGGTTAACTAAAACCCACAACACACATTAAAAAACCCACCTGTAAGAGTGTGTGATTCTGTTATACCTATAAGAAGGACATACATGAGAAAGATGGGTCCACTTCTGTGAYTGCCCATTCAACACTTGGAATGCAGTTGAATATGCACAGAAGTCTTGTCACAATACCTGGCAAGAAGGTGACTGCATTACTACCCTGATCCTGTCTCTTAAAGTTTTATTTGGAACTTTGTTGTTTCTGCCTCTTTCCTGCCACATGTATGAGCAATGGGTCTTTGTAAGGTGGGGTTTCCTGCATGTGACTTTGTGTAATTTGCAGTAGTTTTTCTTAACTGGTGAGAACTTTGGGATAATTTTTCTAAATACTCAGAATCAGGAACAGAAAGCAAGAATCATTGAAAAATTCCATGCATCAACTAARTATTATTCTGGGGAAAAGGAATCCTCGTATTTTTTGCTTAGGGGTTCTCATCAAACATGTGTCTTGCATTACCTTTCAACAAAATATCTCTTTGACTGTTTTTGCTTGTGTTAAACAATCAGGAACAAATTTGGCATGTAGTTTGTTTACTGCTCAACAATGAGGACCACTCAACAATTAGAAAGTTTGTCCTAGACTTCAGGCTGCAGATAATATCTCTAGCTTCCTTTTTTATTTATTTTTTAAAATTTGTTTAAAGCACAGTTCCAGAATCCAGACTAAAAAGGAGCTGTGTATTGTGTCTGGGGCTTTAGATCTTGTAGAGATTGGATTTATCAAACTTGTGTTGTTCTGCCTTTAAATGGCGTCACTTGTCTGTGGCCTGTAGGCCCAGACTATGCAGCTGATTTATTTTATTGTTTTACTTTTAAATGTGGGAATTGCTTTAGGCATTTATGCTAATATTCATATTTTCTGAATTAGTGTTGTATTGTTACATTCATTCTATTGGAGGAAACTAGTATTCATGCAATTGACTGAAACGGGAATGAACTACATAATAGAGATTAGTACAAAAGTTGACATAAACCCTACATTTTAAATAAAACTAGAGAAAGTTGGCAGCTGCTATGTGAAACTGCTTTATGTATTGCTGTTCTGCACCCATTCACCTGACAGTCATGCTCTTTGTCACCCTTTTTAAACCATCATGGTTCAGAACTTTGGCAGCAAAAATAACTTATTCTTCACGTGGACTGTGTCTTTTTTGTTTTGTTTTGCTTTTAATCACTGTCAAGATGTGGCACTCAGCAATTAACTATTATCCTGTCTATCAGCTCACTTTCAGGAAAAGCAGCTTCTTTTTCCTGCTAACTTTTAAGCCAGGACTTGAAAGATCTACTAGGTCACTAAGTCTGGTCTTGTTCCCTGGACAGGAATCATGTTCTAGCCTGCATAACAACAACATAGCTAATTTATTTGCTTCTTTTTTTTTCCTCTAGTGTTGATCCCCTTGTTGTATCTGTAAGCCTGATCATAGTAGCTCTCTGAGCTTTAGAATTCTGATGGAAGATAGAAACTGTGATTTCACAATTTGAAGCAAATGTAATAATACATGGGTGATGAATTAGAAGTGGGAGATTYCCAAGAACAAACTCCAACTCATCCCTGTTCTTTGGGCCTCCAAGAGAGAACAGGGTAGTTCTGCTTCCTTTGGAAAGGTCAAATTGGTTCTAGGTAGGGTCACACCTGAATGCAGTTGTAATTTTTTTTTTTTTCTTGTGGAAGACCATATCACAAAGCTGTTTTATTCTTGATTTTCTTCTTCTGTTTTACTCCTGGATAAGAGAGTGTCCTGTATTAGTTCCATTTCTACTCAATTTTTGCAGAATCTGAGGGACAGGGAACGTACAAACTTCCTTCAGATGAGCTCTGGCCTCTTTGTGTGACTATTGTTGTTTTCTGATAGCTCTTTTGCAATGAGATGAGTTTGCATTTGATTTTTAATTCACTTTGGGATGATTTTCTAGTTCAAAATAAAGGCAACAAACACTATATACTGGCAYCAGGAAGTTATGCTACTAATACAAGATGTTTCAGACTTGAGCAATAACAATAGGAGCTGAAATCAGCAGTTCCCCTAACATCTTCTTTACCAAATTAATTTTCTTCAATGTTGTTGGCGTACACAACTTTAGGGTGAAGTGTTGCAACTTTTTTTTATGTAGTATATTGTATTATTTCTGTTTTCTTCAACATCAGTTGAATAAATTATGTACAGCTTTGTTTTTTTTATATATATATAATGGAAGATATTTGTTTGGTTGCTATTCCAGATTGCAACTTAATTGCTAGAAAGATTTAGAARTCTACCTTGCTAACTGAGATCTACTTTATTTTGTGATCCTTTTGTAGCTGCAAAGAAATAAATCGATAACAGCTTCTCTTGACAAGAAGATAATCTTGTATCTTATATTGACCCACCTCTATCTCAGTTCCAGGCTTAAATGAAATTTTAGTTCCATTTAAAAAATACTTAAAATTATTATAGCCTATTAGAAGACTAGTGCAGGTTATCCTAARTGTATTTTTCTGAATTACATTAGTTTTACATTTGAATTAATCAAAATCTGACTATCTTATCCTGTTTCAGTCCATTTGACTTCAGTTTTAAATTCCTAAGAGTATATTAAATGGATTAAAAATTACTTTGGAACTTGTTAATTTTTGACAGGTGATGTCAGTAGCCATGCCGTGAATTTAGGTCTTTAACCATATGAATATCAGTTATGGCATTCTTGTTTTCCAATGTTAAAATTTTCAGTTATTGAGCAGTTTTTTTGCTGTTGAGGCATCCCACYCCAAAAGGGAAGGGAACACACAGGTGTGCAAATGCTCATGGTCAAAAAGAAATGACGAAAGTCAGAAGGTCTGTAAAATCTTAGGAAGTTTAATTAGCAAATTATACTCTTGTCATGGAAATTGATATGTTATTCTCTTATTTCCCGGTGTAAGCATACAGTGGTGGGTTTTGAGTAAAACAGGTAGAGTGAGTGAGAGAAATTGGAGAGAGGGAGGGAAGGAGAAGGATCACCAGTCCTTGCTCCAGTGTTGATCCAGCTAATGGGATGTCCAGAGTCCTGGAGTATGTACACCTGAGCTTCATGGGGGTACCTATTTATTGATGTTTTCCTCACCAAGGAGATAAGTTTCTTGCTTTTTATGCAAATCAGTTATCATGCACAGTTCATTCCTCCAGACCTTTCTGGAAATGGGTTGGAAGGCTTCGGGGGGGTCTCTGGGGTCTTGATCCCCCTCTATTGGGTTTTGGTCAACAATCCTTTTTCTCAACCTCCTTCCTGCATGTGCATTGTGCTTATCTCCAGGAGCCAGAACAAGGATTTCTGTGCCAGAAAATTGCTGCCCTAGCCCCATAAGGCGCCCTTCTCCAGCCACATCCTGTTACTTCTCACAGCATGTTATTACCAAGGATCTTTGGTTGGCCACACAGTGATCTGGCTGTTCATGTTTGAGACATAGACATTAGTCCCTTATCTTCACGGGTTCTACAGCTGCATTTTCATCCACTGCAGCAAGTTTGGCATCTGTGAGAAAAGTGGGATGAAATATCTTCATAATCARTGGTTATGAAGATTTAAGAAGGGAAAAAATAAACAGTTGGCCAGCCAACCACATCCTCAGAAGATCTATACTATAAGTACAGTGAGTCTCTCAAATTTCCTTTCCTAAGTAGTTTCAGTGGCAGAGTTCAGGATCAGCCTTTTCCTTCTCTTCTGCTGTTCAAACATCAGAACAGACCTGTATCTGAAAATGTAAGTGAATCAAAGTYGGCAATGAATCAGTGAATCACAGGGCAAGCATCTTCCGGGGACTTTTAAAAATTTTTAAGATGTGAATTGGGTCATAAAATTCTTTACTCTGGATAATATAATTCTACTTTTTCTAATCTCTTTTCTTACTTTTTTAATAATTTTGCCACTGTGGCTGTACATAATACAGCCTCTTGRGGCTACAACAGTAGTGGTGTCACTTGAAAAAATCTGTATATGCTTCCTGACGTGAACTAACAGTTTTATTACCTGTCTTTTCTTTTTTCCTCCAAGTGACTCACAAAGGTTTACATCAGTGTGTTTAGTACCATGTAGAACTCAGCAACCTATGTAGAGTAAATATTAATCTCTTTCGTCTGGCTGAATTCCAGGATTGAAAATTATTTCATCTAGAATCATGTCGTTTTACAGATAAAAGTCCTTTTCTGGCATTACTTGTTTCTCCTAACAATGATACAAAATTTACATCAAGTTAAATTCAAACAACTTAKAGCCTTATGTAAGGTAGTCTTTGAATTACATGCTGCTTTTATGCTTGCAAAACCAACATGTATCAAAGTCTATTTTAATCACTGATTTTAACCTCCTAAAGCAAGTCATTTTGATGGCTTGATTTTGGGTTGGTGGTTTTTTTTTTCTATTTTGAAAACAAAAAAGCTTTGTGACCTTTTATAATCCTTAAAGTGATCAAAGAAAATCCCAATGTGTACGTGGTTATTTTGATTTTAAAATAAAATTCATATTGGCGCCTACTACGTCAAATAAAATACAAATTCTCACAGTTTTAGCTTACATCAAAGATGGAAATCATTGTGTGGTTTTGGAAACCAAAGCAATTCCAAGATAGACACAGTTGGAAYTTTTTTTTATTTGACAGCGTGTTTCATACACTCAGTAACATCAGTGTGAAGTAAAGTGTGCATCCTAATGAAGAAGGAAGACTAGGGGAGCCTTTGTAGTGACTCTTTCAGGATTAAATTCAACTAGGTGACAAAGTTACATACACTTGTAATGGATTTATACAGCAGAAGCAAACTTCAAGAATAATAAATTTGCTCATTTTTGGGTATGCATATAGACTACAAAGAACTATTTCTTGAATATGTCATTAGTAATGCAAAATATCTTGTACATTATCCTCCATAATATAATAATACTTGTGTTTCTTTTGGCAGGTTGTCAAGTTGTTAAGTAACAAAAGATCTCAAGCTGTTGGAATATTAATGTCTAGCCTTCACTTAGACATGAAGGACATTCAGCATGGTAAGTGAAATAACTATTGATTATTCTCAGATCACATTATTAYCTGGAAATGCAAAATATTTATATCATTTGATATATAAAATAAATTATTATGAGGCCTTTTTTACACTATTTTTTCTGAAAAATAGCTTGTTCTGGCATTTATATGCCCCTTTCAGCATCAGCTGCATAAGTGGTATATAACACAGACACTTTGATTTTTGGTCTTTTTGAGGAAGAAAGAATGATGTTTCATTTGTTTTAATTCAGATAACCTTGGGACATATCCAGAAAAGTGAATTATAATGTTTAATTTATTTGTTTTACAAAATAGTTCCTATATTTGGGTTAGCATAAAACTGTGGTGCTCTTTCATCTTCAACAGCATTTTTACAAAGCGAGATCTTTTAGGGGAGTGTAATACTTTTCACATTTATGCTAAGAGACAGTAGTGCAAAAAGGTGAAAAGTGGAATTGCATTTATATTCAGAGCATCCCTTATGTTTCCCAAAGGCTTTGGATAGATTTGAAGCAGATTGAATTATCCTGTGAAGTGCCAGCCTATCTATTAAATAAATGTGGTTTCAAGTATAACACAGACTTCATAAATCACAAAAACATCTTGTGAACTTTCTGGGCTACATATTTACAGCCATGCATTCAGTTTACTATGATTTGCTTATTTTGCAAAATTCTTCATAAATAGAACAAATTTGAGAGCACTCTGTCAGCTAGTGAGTAACTCATAATCACAGTTTTAAGGTTTTATTAAATTGTTTTGATGGTTACTAGACTTCCTCAAGCTGAAGCGCTTAAGATGGTAGTCATAGAGCAAGGCGCCAGTACTGGCGCCAAGAAGTACTTGGTATTTCCAAAGCTGGCAGATGTAGTTCAGTTAAGTCATAGAGCAAAATCTGAAAACAATGATATGGTCCTTTCCTTCAGTCAAATATTCAACTTGGTTTCAGTTAATAATGAGAACCTTATGAAAAAAGGAGTCCGCCTAACATCTGTGTCTGTGGTAAAGCCAACACAAGTTCATTGAAAATTTGCTTGCTTAACATGCAACACTAACAATAACATGGCATGAATGTCAGTAGTTGAAGGGGTCAAACAATATTATTCTTAACCTTTATCCTATTACAATATTAAGCACACATGATCATCTAAGAGCTGTGTGCAGATTTTGTATATTCCTCTTTCAATAGCTGTTCTCTAAAACCAAAAGYCTTTGCAAAAGGGAATTTAATAGTTCTTTTATTCCCTTGCTGTGCAGAAGTGATTGAACAAACATGAGAACTTTTTCTCATGGGGGAATTTGTGAAAATGGTTGGTGCTAGAAGTCTTTTTTTTTTTTTCTTTTTTTATGAACATAAAATGTGATGAGAACCAGGAAATAAATTTTCATGAGGGCAAGGAAAATAGAGATATTGCCCAGAAGTATTTCTGGCATCAGTCACTCCATGCAGAGGTCTCTGAGTGATCTAACCATAGAGCYCATGCACAAATTATAGAATCACAACCCCCAGTATTTAGCTTTACCTTTATTCCATTGTTAATTCCTTATTAAAAAATAAAGGTTTTACATATTTTTCAGTGTTATAACATTTAGGGTTTTCTGCTGCAATTTGAACATACTATCAAGAAYGTACTAACTAAAGTTCAAATAATGATCATGTGCCTGCATTAACAAAAATAGACAGTTGATGCATTTGCATCTTTATACATTAATATTCAAGTTGTATGACAATGAATACAGTAAAAAATGTGATCATTGTTTTTTTTGTCCCCTGGCCCAGGGTTTTAGTASTGATCTTTAGGTTTTTCATGTTTGATGTATGGTACATGATGGTCTTTCATGTACACATGTAAATTTACACATATCTCAGTACAATACAAGCAATTGYTTTCCATAAATAATGTAAAGTCAAATGTAACTTTCCCCCACCCCCCCTCCTGACAATTTTGGTTCTAGTCAACTTACAGCTTTCTTGTAAATATTCCCGATATCAAATATAAAGCAAATTTGTAGGATGTGGTGCTCATGCAAATCTCAAAAATGTAATTTTTTTTTTACTAGCCTTGGAAAGGCACTCAGGAGAGAGAAAACTTAGGTGCTGAGAGATAGTCTGKTTCTTTTTTTGCATCCTACTCACTGTGTTGCATTTTTCTGGTGCTTTTGAAAAATTTTGAAGTTCTACATGAATAGAAGGGAAAGCAGTTATGGTGGGTACTAATCCACCTAGTAAATTTAGGATTTCAAATTTTAAATCATTTTATGTTTAGATGAAGATCTTAAAATAGCTTGAGATCTGGTCAAATGTTGTTTTTAATGTCTTGTAAAATTTTTGTTCCTTGGTTGGTGTTTTTGGTGTAGTTTTATTTGCTTTTTAACATACAAAATAATGATGAAATATTGTCCCCAAGAATATTGTCAGCAAATCTGATCAAGTGTGGCAYTTAATAGAAGATCTCAGCATATTGTAATACATCTTAAATAGATTTCTTTTATTATATGGTTAAGTGTCTGCTTGCAGAATTGCATTTGTCTGCTTCCAGCTTTGGAAACAGGTTTAGTAAGACAAATGCCCAGAGCCTGTCTGCTTTTAAAATATTTTTACAGTGTGGAAGRAGTAGTTGTAATAATCAGAGCACATTTGTTCTGAACTCTAGTGCGTCTTTCTAGTAGTGCTTCGAAGTTTGCTAGGTTAATTTTTGTTGTTGTGGGGATTTTTTTTTAGCAGATTCTAATTGCTAACAGAACTCCCATCTACTTTATGCAGACAAGGCTAGAACTGTAAGAAATGTTGGTCTGTTTGGTTGCAGTGCCCTTTCTCTGTTATTACTACAAAAATGAGTACTCGTRGTTTCTCCGATTTCACGCAAGGCCTTACTGATGCCTGGGTTTTTTGCAATCATCTATCAACTATGCAAAACACTTTACCCAGGCATTTTGCTTGCTTTTGTATTTYSACTGTACCGCAAGTATCCTTTATCCAGTATTATGTTCCCACTGGAAATAKTGCTGTATTTGGCTGCATAATAGGGCCAAAACTTGAGAAATGCCAAACAAGCACTTCTAACCTCTTTTTCCTTTATAATTTAGGTATTCTTCCTAAAGAAAAGACTTGAGGTTTAATGTTAATATATTAGGGGGGTTTTCTTAACATTTCAGAGATGCAAAGTGTGCTCAGATTAGGGACACAATGAGATTSTGGTGTAACTTCATACAGTAACCAATGATGAACACCCTATACATTAAAATATAATTACACATTAAGTCTGTGTCTGCCTTTAGGGACCGAGTCTTGTAAACAAGATATCTTTGCTCAAGTTGTCTGTCAGCACTTGAAATACAACAACTGTTTGAAAATGCAGCCATGGTGCAGATAATAAGTTTGTCAGTGCCTTCCTCAATCCCCTTTTTATAAAGAAACAGTGCATCTTCCTCTGTGTTTACAACTGTAATAAGTGCTGTAAGGATAGCAAAATAGTGTGTGTATAAAAATAGAAGGAAAAATTAAACTGAAGATGTCAGCCAGGAAAAAAGGCAAATTTGGTATTCTGTGCAGCTAAATATTAAATTTATTACACAGTGAGATTTTAATCTAATATTTATTTTACACATGGAAATTATTCCTTGGCACATGTAAATAGTCTTTGTTCTAAGCAAGCATGCCTTGTAAATGTTGAAAGCAAAAGTTTCTCAAAAATGGCATCTGCAGTTCTCTGTCTTTTGAAACTGTCTGTTATCTTTTCCAATTCATTAAGTTTCTCTCAACAAGGTTTGTCACTGCAGGGAYTGTTGCTACAATACTCTTGAATAATTTTCTGTAAAATTTTGCATAGCGCCTTGTGGTTGCCCTAGTTCTGTTGGAAGTAGTTTGGAGATTTCTGCTTCTGAATTTTGGATGACTTCTTATTTTCCTCATTGAATAAGTCATTTTCCCCCCCTGTCTGAGACACTGGTAGCCTGCAGAATTTAAGGAACTACCTGTCCCACTCTGATATCTACAGCAGGGAAAAGAAAGGTAAGGCCAAGACACTGTCTACTACAGGCCTCAAAAAGAATGAAATAGGAAAAACTGTTACAGAAAGGGCAGGAAGATTSACCTAACAGCTGGTAAAAACCAAGGTTTTTTGTAATCTGGATTTGAGCTTATTTTACTGGAAGTTATATCTGCAGCAGAGTTTGTTCTGCTAACAGCAGTACAACTTTGAACAACAAACATATCTTCTGCCCTGAATTCAAGACAGATGTGCAGGAAGTGAACATACTTTAAATGTTAGTAAGGAAAAGAAATGTTTATTCTTTAGTATTTCACTATTAGTGACAAAACAAGAGAAAATCTTGGGTTTGTTTTCTTACTTGACCAGTCATGCTGACATGTAGAAATGATGAGCAAGGACAGACTTTGTCAAAAGTTTAACAGATTATTTCACAAGAGATGGATGATAAAATGTCTCTTACACTGCATTATTTCAGTGTTCTGAGCAGGAATTATTCATGTATTGAACTATCATGTAGTCTGGGTCCAAGAGATGCTCTAAATAGAAAGCAATCAGGAAAAAATGACTGAACATCTGGAAAATAAGACTCAGGATTAGTTTATTTTATAGAGAGTCCAGAGGTGATCTGAGCATTATTCATCCTAACAATGTGTGTGCACAAGCACAATCATTTGAAGCTTACAGTACCCATTCTTCACAAATATTTCAGTACCTCCCTAAAAGACGTTTTACTGATTAAATAAGTTATCAGAACAAAACAATACATAATTGGATCAAGTTATCTGGACTCTGTTATACTAGAAAGTGTAAGTAAACCTSCTGCCTAAAATTATTTAAGTTATGGGGGAAAATGCTGGCTGTAGGAAGATAYGGAGACCTTTTTTTCTGTTAGGGGGCAAGTCTGTATTTCTTTATTAAATTAATGATAAATAATCTGCACTGATTGCAATCACTTTAATTACAAAGTCTGAAACTTTACCTGTTATTTCTGGTATATTAGTAGAAAATTGAAATTCTATAAATGTTTCTCTTTTTTCCTAATCAAATATTGTGAGTGCAAACACCCAAAACCCTAAAAGATTATGGTTTAAACCTCCCCTCTGATTGWCCATCCAACACCTATTTAGATTCTTCAGAGGCACACTCAAGTAAAGATTGGTTTGATTAAACAGTTTTTCATCTCGTGTACTAGCACTTCCTCAAAACTTCACACCATAATTCTGAGTCTTATTCCTCTACTTCTTCTTGACTTTATGCTACCATACCCATTGCATTATGCCTGCTGTTAGATTGTATGCTTACATATTTTATTTGCTTATAATTACTTTACAAGCTCCTATTTGGAAATTATTGGGAAGGAAAACAATGGAATACAAAATTACTTTTATAGAATACAGGCTGGAGTCAAATTAGAGTGTCACACATATGTATTGCTGCAGATGTTTCTATTGCTTTGATGCTCCTAGTATGCACACAGTGCTCTRCTGAGCAGTGATTTTGGAGCCCTTGTCTGGCCACTCCTGTCAGATGCATTTAGGGAGGAAGGTCCTTGGAGACAGGTGGAGTTTCCAGTGGAGTTTCCAATGGATGTGGCATAAACCCCTGAGCTTTGGATGAAGGTTCTGAAAGCCAGGGCTGAGTATTTAAACCTCTAGTCATCTAGTATTTAAGCCTCTAGTCCTCTTTAGAAAACCTTCTAAGATTTTCTGAAACTTACTTTACAGTGACCAGAGGTCAATAAAGCAATAGCAAGAGTTGTTAAGGGAAAAATACACTTTCGATTATAATTTACTTATAATATTTGTACAATAAATCAATATAATAAAGAACAGAAATATTAGTATCACCAAGAAGGGAACTGAGTGTTTTGTTTCATATACCTCTCTGTAATTTACACCTAAAAACAAATTTATAGAATGATAGATTTTTTCTTGATAATGCAAAACRCATTTTAAAGAACATAAGTTTAGGGTTTTGAATAAGGAAAATAATATTGAGTTTTCTCCACAATATTTGAATCAGCAGRGACTAATTACTGCCACATTGAACAGTTTGGATAATTAAAGATTTTTGTTGTTGTTAGAACATATGAATGTAATTTAATAGAGAAGTTTTGTAAGAAAATGTAACTGCATTGTCTGTCTGTTGTTTCAGTTGAAACCATGGGGTTTTTTCCCTGCAAGTCTGATCTAACTTTGAAAGTTAGAGAAAAGTTTCAGGAACATTCTTTTCTCCCAAAAGAAAAAAAAAAAAAAAACAAAAACCAAAGCCAGTACTGTTATTTCTCATTTGTGTACTGTGTGCTCACTATGAAGAGGGATGATTACAAAATTCTTAGCGTGAAAGCAACAAAATCTGTGCTATTAGCGTTAGTACCATGCAAAAATTGGGTGGCAGGAGGGAGAAAAAGAGCACCTGTGTCTCTTTCATAGCAGTAGTTTTTTCCACTGGTCATACTCTTATACATTACTGAACTGCATAGAGGTTCTAGCATTATTAAAATTAAGAAATCTTTATTAATTAAGAACTTCCAATAATACATTTCTATATTTCTTTCATTAAATCAAAAGGCTTGAAAGAAAAGGATGTTTGCCACACCAGTTTGTGTGTGATTTTTCATGTGTTTGTGAGATTTAAATAAATTTATACRTACAAAAAATTGCATTCAAAAATTAATGCCACTTATATGTATATAGCTACTARTAATTTAAATACAAGGTAATTAAAATGGGGATTTGGTATCATTGGAAGGAAAACAGGTAAAACTTTTTTTTTTTACATTCAGTGTACCTGTAAGTATATATTTTTATCAGAATAAAAAGTGATTTACCTATAAGTGATTTTTWAAAAAAATCAATTAAAACTATAGGTTATATTTGACCAAGTGGAGATCTATCTAGCTTTGTACCTGGTCTCTGTAGATAATCATTAAAAAACCCCAAAAAGCTAAGATGAGTGACATTGACTGCTCATTATGTAATTTTTGTAGGTCTCTTATCTTATTGCAGTAGTTCACTTCAAACTGAAAAGTTTATTTTGAGCACCTTTCATGCATGTTATCTGTTCTTTTGATTTTCCCTTGTCACCAATTTACAGTCCATGATTCCTTCTTCACTTTGCATATGAGGTGACTGACAAGCTCTGAATGCTGCTTCCAAGATCTTGGTGCACCATATGCCTGTACCAAGATGTCACATCATCCTCTTTCAGGATCTGTTTATTTTGTATTGTTGCTCATATTTTGTTTGGCCTTCACTGCTGCTAATTTCTGGGCTTATGTTTTCAGGGAACTATGAAAAAATCTGAGTGTCWTTTTTGGGGCAGCAGTTCCTAATTTTGTATGCATCACAGGACTTCTACAGTCTGGGTTCCTTTTTTTCCCATCTACTTTGCATGTATTGACACTGAATTTTTGAGAGATCCTTTTATATGTGTTTGTGGTCAGCTTTTAAGTGGTGTTACTATCTGAGAACATTGACACCTCATGTTCATGAAACAGCATAGTAACCTTTGGGGGTCCTAGTAAGGCTTCTTGGCTGCAAATTTCTACTTTGAAAATTAATCATTCATTTTGGTAATTGATTTTCTGGGTTTTTGAGCAAGTTTCGGGGTGTTTGTTTTGGGTTTTTTATTTGTTTGTTTGTTTTTTACTTTTTCCCTGGAGGAAAAGAAAATATTTTACTCATATACTAAATTGTATTGAAAGTGGATGTATCAAATATATCAGTGAGATTAATGTCAAGCAATGTTCCTCAGTTGAGATATTCAATGAAATCTGTTTAAATGACAGATATTTCACAGTGACCGACCCTCCTGACAACGTATTTTTTTGTGGAGAGGGACCTGGGGTGTTGGTGGTGAACAAAGGGACCAGAGCTGACAGAGTGTCCTGGGGCCAGGAGGGCCAGGGGGACCCTGGGGAGCAGAGGGAAGAGAGTGGGCAGCAGGTCAGGGAGGGGATCCTGCCCCTCTGCCCTGCCCAGCTGAGGTACCTCTGCACTGCTGCCTCCAGTCCTGGGCTCCTCAGGACACAACAGACCAGAGGCTGCTGGAGAGGGGCTGGGGAGNTTTTGGTGGTTTTTTTTTTGTGTGGGTGCTTCTAAGCACCAAGTAGAAATTTCCTCTTACACAATTTTTTTCTGAAACCTTAGGTAAGGATAGTGAGGAGCCTTTTGCAAATTCAGTATTAACCTGATCATTCTTACCTGGGCCTTTGTGGACACTCCATTAAAGCAGTACTACTTAATTTGTTGCTYGTGAGTGCCTACTACAAATTGTGTTACTTTGTTTTCTCATTACATTGGTTTAGCTGTATGTTYTTTAAAAAAAACTGTTCTTCTGTATAATACATAGGCATTTTCCAGGCATAAAAGTCAGATTGACCCGTTTGTAGTTTCCAGTATCATCTGAGGAATCCTCTTAAAATTTTCATTTGAATGTTCTGAAGCTTGTTCAATTTGAGACAGTGCCCAAAACATATCACTTGAGAAGTACAGAACTTGTCTGAGAACCTCTTTGACCTTTTCTGTGGTTGTGAATCCTTACACAAATACTTTGTTTAACCTTTTCTGATTCTCTTTCTTTTGTGCTCTTTTTACAGCCAGATTATCTGCATGCCCAGCTGTTTCCTGTCAGGCTTCATACATGTGATGTGTTTGAAAGCAGTTTTATTACTAGCTTTATGCATTTGGAAAGTTGGGTTTAGACCTTTTTGTTCTTGTCCAATTTACATTGAACTTCCAAGAGTTTGCTTTTTGTTTTCTTTGGCTGATTTCCACTTTTGAAGAGTATCTTTTATTTACAGGTGTCCCCCATGCTCTTATACTTAATCATAGATGTGATTTTGAGGAGTAGGAATACTGGGGATGTGAAAAGACAAGGGAGGGGAAAAGGCTGCATTTAAATTTATCAGTTGACTTTTCTTCTCTGTGGCTCTAATGTAGTGTCTTTAAGCTTTCTTCTGACCTTCAACCTTTTTTAAGGCTTTCAATTATCCTCTCATTTTGAGCTAATTTATGGTTTTAAAATCTAAATTTATGGCGTTACTCCTAAGAAGTCTTATTCCCTCATCCTATGGAGATATTTCATTGAAGGCTGGTTTGGTGTTTCCAGCTGCTTTGTACTGCATTCAGAAGTACATCAAGCGTTACTTAGCCCCTTTTGCTAAGTCTGCCTGGCTCCTTCGAGTAATAACTCTGATTCCGTGAAATTTAGATCAAAACAATGGCTCAACCAATACGGTTAACAGATTAAACCTCACACAAATATGTTTTCTATGTGGCATACTGGCTTAMACATAAACAGTAGAACACCGTTGAGGAGTCATTATTAAGAATGTTTGTTGAGTGGTCTGTAAGAGGCACTGACCGTGTTTTTCCTATTTAGGCGTGAACTTCCTCCACGGGGAACGCGGTAGATCWTTTACACCCAATTGCTTTATTTTACCCGGCTAATGCTCCCTTCAATATTCGCTGCCTCTCTCCTGCTGTAACCCTTTATGGCACCACGTACAGCCTTCCATTGTTAGTGCCACGCTGATCACCGTCCTCCTGTTCTACTCGGAACAACCGGTCAGTGCAAATCTTCCTTTCGCAGATGTCGGATGAGTTTGGGCACAGACACCATTCTCACAGCCCGGCCTTTCCCCGTTGAGCTGGGCTTACCTGAGCCGCTGCTCTGCCTCGCTGGCCCAGGCCCGCTCCGCGCTCCTCCCCGGGCGGGGCGGTCGGGGCCCCTCGCCCATCGCCGCTCCCGCCGAGCGCGGGGGCCGCCGCCCGCCCGCCCGGGATCCCCGGTCCCCGCTTCGGCAGCAGGTGGCAACAGCGGCCCGTTCTGCCGCCGGGAGCTCCGCCGGCCTTGCCGGGAGCCGCCGGGCCGGCAGAGCGGAGCCGCGGCCCCCGCGCCCGAGAGACGCCCGGGCCGGCCCGGCGCTCGGCCTTGCGTGCCCCCCGGCACGGTCCGCAGGCAGGGAAAAGCTCCTCTAAACAGTAGCGCCGAGGGTCAGGAAGAGAAAGCATGATGCGAAGATGGTCGAGTGGCTTGTTTGCTGCCTCCACGCATCATCCATGATAGGGGAGGGTAAGAAAGTGCCGGGGAAATTACCGGTGTTTCGTTTAGTCTGAATGCCCACTGCTCCCCGTGCTGCAGGCAGTATGTGGGTGTGCCTGTACCTGTCACTTCATGAGGTGCCTGGATTTTTCCTGCTTACTGCTTTCTCTTCTTTCTCTTGTTTTTGTTGTTATCCGTGGCAGTGAAAGATCAGGTTAATTTCTGTTGTTCTGCTATTTCACATGAAGCCTCCCCAAGCAATAGGTGTTAGGTTCTATTTCAGTGTAATGTGTTTTCTGTTTTTAGTGAAGTTGCAAGTGCTTTTGCTACCTGGACACAGATTATAGTTCCGTGTTATTGAACTGAAACAGTAYCAACTGCCTCCATAATCTTAAAGTCCTCGGTAGGCCAAAGCTAGTCATGATACTGTAATAAATACACGTATGTGGTTCCAAATAACGTTTAGGGTTTTGGTTTTTTTTTTTTTTCTAATGTATTTTGGTTTTCTGTGTACATGGGCATATGTGTTTGTTGTTATCCCAGCCTTTATTTCCTTGAATTAATACCAGCTTTTGAGAAATGCTTTGGAGTGTGAAAAAAGGAACTTAAACCRTATACAGGCATTCGTCTGTGCTCAGCTATCACAGTATTGTGATTTGAATTAGTGAAGCTGTGTCATCTGTCATGTACCTAGCCAAAAATMATTTTGCATTATTTTCATAATCCCACCACACTTATAACGTGGTATCACAAGATCATTACATCACTTTCTTAGCATCTGTAGCTCCTTAGTACTCTTAACTTCAGAATATTTGGTGAAAGGCTTAATGTGCCTTAATACGATGAAATCCCTGGTGTGTTTATCCAGACATCAGACAGGGCAGACATGTAGAATACTAGGCAACATCTAATATGCTCTCTGCAGTGCCAAAAATAAAATTTTTAATTTGATTTGGAGACTAAATTGAGAGTATGTAATTTTTTTTTCAGTGAGATACCACCACGACTTGACAGAAAGAAAGAGAAATTTAGATTTTGAGAGGAAGCCTCTCAAAGTTCTGTTTTCCTAATTCTTGRCAAAGAGAATTTGCATTTWGAGTTRTGACTAAAACAGTTGCTTGTASAGCWGCTRTAGGCAGATGAGGACCTACTTTGCRTGATGGTTGAAACCCTGTATGTTTCCACGCAGTTCTTCCTGACTAATTCTGCTAGTGTGGGTACTGATGTCACACACAACTGGCTAGCTGAAACCAKAAGCAGGGAAAGCTTGTTTCTGAGTGATAATAGGTGTCTTCATGGCTAAAAGAACTTGCAGTACTTTCTGTTGTAAATCATCAAACAAATTCCATGTAGTCTGTGTAAAATGATTCAGGCTTGGTGATTTTACAGAAGACTGGTAGAGAATTTCAGAGAGACCTAGCAAAGGGCAGACMTGCAGCTCAAGWCTAGGTTTTTAGAAAGATCATTCTRAGCATTTAGTCTGGCTCCTCAATAAGGCAAGGTGTGTAATATTGCCTGCTAATTTCTGCCTCAGGCTGTTATTCTATATAAATATGAACATTTTAGCAGTATAAAGGGTCTTGAGTTCCAGCTGAAATTCTGACCCTTCAACCTTTTGCTTTCTTTGAAGTTGCTGAAAGTTTTGCAGTTGGCTTTGGTGAGTCTAGGATTTCATAGAAATACTTTAAGTGATGGAGAAGTCAATATATCCCGTGAAACATTGTTCAAAAGGTTGATTTTCCTCACTTTTAGCACTTTAAATATGCTTTCTGTAGTGAATTTGCCAGATTAATTTACAGATATCCTTCATTCTTTCATGCTTTTKGTCTGTGAAGTTACAGAGCTGTCTACTTTCAGGTATCTTGTCATGCAGATATGTAAATCATGTAGCTTCTTAACTTTCTTTGTGTAAGTTAAATAGATCAAGCAATTGAATAGAAAGACAAGTTATTGAGGTTATTCTGCTGTCTCCTTTGATGGTCTTTTTTGATACTACATTGGTTCTAGCTCTAGTCCAAAAATTGCTTTAACTTCTAGCCACTCCTTGAGAGTTTKAGATTAGTCATTGATCATGATTACAAAGAGTGCAATCAAAGCAGGTCTTTGGGTGAGTTTTGGTCTGCTCAGCAAAGAGCAGCTCTCCCATTAGCATTGGCAACTGGATATCATTGAGGATTAATCACTATTTTTAATATATTTTGTTTCAATGTTGGTAAAGATTGGTGCAGTAAGCTGAGAGCAGAGTCCTATGAAAGCCTAAGATGCTCTCTCCTTTGTGGTAATGTTTCAAGAGCAATTACATTTTAAGATCTATGAGCTGGGCAGTTTTTAGCTCATTTARTGTTGACAAATAATTTAAGTATTGTAAATTGCCAACCAGACACACCACACACTGAGAGCTTCACTGACTATGTACTAACTATGGATAAACTGAGAGAAAAAAGCTAAGACCCCAAGTTAACTGCTTACTGCAGAGAATCTGTTATTTGGAAAAGAAATGTGTGTTCAGTTGATAAAGTTTATCAAATACAGCAGTTCACTACTGGATGGTTGATGGTTGCAAATAAATTTCTTCTTCTTCCTCCTCCTCCTGTATTTTCTTTAATTTTATAAYTTATAATGAGCTCCCTAAAGCATAAAATAAAAAGCTTGTCTCCTTGCTTATGGCTGAACTTCTCAGAGTTAGACGTGACTATTTACTGTGAGCTGTTCTAATAGAAATAGGTTAGGTGGGATTAAATAAAAAGCCAGTAAATTTGAATTCTGAAAAAAAAATCCACACGTAATTCAAAGTCTCAATTAGTTTGAAGCCTGAAGCCTCATTTGTATTCCAAATAAGTCTTGGTAATGTCTTCCAGTTACAGTCACTGGTACAATTAGCCTGTGGAACTCCTGGTCTTAATGCCATTGAAACCAAGATTGAGAGGCATTACAGCCTATATCAATCTAAAAGAAAAGTTTAACAAACAGGAAACCAAATTTTATGTCATCTAAATCATTAATTTAAAGCTACAAATCAGGTTTGTCTTCAGACAGATTGATGCACAATGCCAGACCTACTGCATATGTGCTTTTGCAGCTGATGTGTTTGTACAGTTTGTTTTTATAATGGGCATTGTAAATACACAGTGACACATAAACATCCCCAAAATATATTCTTCAGATATCATGTTCTAGTAGTCTGCCCCAAAAATATATATACTTGACAGGTATGMCAAGCTTTCTTTTGAGAACCTCTAAATGAAATGCCTGTGACATGCTGTACTACCTTAACCAGAAAGTGAAAGAGYTTAGTACAAACTGATACTGAAATAAAAGCCAAGAGTGTCGGGGCTTTTTATAGCAGCAATCATGTTTTCTGTAACAGAAATTYGGACATACAAAATATACCTAAATGCCAATATTAATTTTATATTGAAATCTTGTTCTTGAAACGCTTTGAAAATACATTTCAGGGTCAGGAAGTTCAGCTAGAGAACAACTCCCTACTATAGTAGTAAAACACAGTTACATATTTTTTAACGTATTTAAATGTGTCTTCTATCATTTGCATTTGTGTAGTATGTTAAGCCTGAAGTAGTGTTTTGGGAGTTATCATAGTAATCCTTTTCAGTTTGTTGAAAATCTTGAATCCTGCCACTCAGTCTYGCACTTCAAATTCACTCCCGATGACCAGCCCCTGGCAGGTTCATTGAGAYTGTTTGCTCCTCTGTGCACTGTAGTTTAAAATATGCATGATCTGGTAAAATGCCAGTCTTTACTCAACCTTCCTATATCCCACACCCATGTTTTTTTCACCTGCCAAATTCAAACAAATCTTATCTAAACAATTAAGATAAGCATTGAAGTACTCTCTATAGTCAAATCAGCAAACCTCTCAAAGCCAGAACTGAAATACAATCTCTCTAAATTAAACAGTCTACAATGGCAATCATGTTTGTATTTAAACATTTTATTCTGAAAGGATTACAGCATTGCTCTCCACTTTTTTTTTTCCTGCCTAGACAAGAAGGCGACATACTGAGTCAAACAAAATATATTTCTTCTCTATGAGCTGAACTTGCACACTTTTTGTAAACAAACTGTATAGGTGTATGAAGTTTGACTTCACATAATCAGTAACTGCTGTCCTKAACAAAGTAGGCACTTGTTTGAAATGTATGTAATGTAACTGTTTATATTAACTGTGTACAGCTATATAAAATCTGGTGATATATTTTGTTGTATGTGTGAATACATGTTTACATGTATAGAAAASCTCTATTGATAGAGCTTTTATATTAGGGATACAAGTTAGGGAACAGGACAACTGTCTAAAAGTTGAATTATGTTTATAAGAAAAATCATGTCAAAGATTCACTCCTTTCAACAAAGTCKTCTGCTTTTGTTACTTCACATTTTGCAAAACATATTCATGCTTAATTGGTTCTTATTTTATTGCTTCCTAGAAATGCAAGTGCATGTCCTTGAAGGTATTTAAAATTCTTAAGTAATTTAAAAACAGTCTGAAGCAACAGCTCAACTTAATCCATGGCTTCTGCTTGGAAATTTTGTTTACTGTTCTGGTTTCTTACACAAGCTTTAAATCAAAGTGAATTACTGCCACAGTAAAACTGTGTCCAAGCAGTTCTAAGTGGTGTCCTGCCTCTCATCCMTGCTGTATGTACCTGTGTTGAAGCTCCAGTCTCCCTTGTGCTCTGTGCATTTTAACATTATCAGGATGAAAACTTCAAGTATTTCTTAATAGACAAATCTATCACAAAGGTAGTGAGGACAAGAAGGTAAGTAMTAATGTGAMGTTATTAATTTATGYTAATTCTGATCARTGCAGCCATACCCCACCTRCCAATTTTCAGTGGRGKGGGKGGGAATGGTTTGCAAGTTCTGAAAGTCATGTTTAAGAATTATTTTCTTTCCCTTATTTTCTGAGGGTCTTTAAAACTTATACAGCCATGACCCTTGTATGATTGCTACAATGTCCATTAGCACAGGAACATAAGGTTGTAGCACTGTTGTGTAAACACAACATTTATTTCAARGAGCCCCATTTGGGATTTAACTTTCTGCACTGGAGATTCACATTTCTATTACTTAAGGTAAAGAAGAATCCGAAGAAAATACCTGTACTTGTCAGGTTGTTGGAGCTATCACAGATAAAAAATATGACCTTGTGAATATTAGATGAATGATGTCAAAATTGACATGTGGGGAAAAGAAAAACCTGGGGTGGGCGGAAGGAGGAGGGGACCAGGATTGGAAGGTGACGGTGGGAAGGAGGGGGGAACCAAGGGATATGAARTTTTGAAGTTGTGGGTTTTCTATGTAGGCAATAAGAGACTGCAAGATTTTCAGCTTAGTTTATTTTAAAATGTAATTACTAAAAGTATTTATCAGATGTAAATTGGGGTTTCTCTTGCAAGTCGCTTGATCTTACATCCAAGCATAATCTTTACAGGAGCAAAAGAAGCCATTGCACTTTGATCACCTTCTTAGGCTCTTTTGGCTCTTTTGTTGATRAGAATGCTGATGCAGGTKCTTTTTCTTCTACTTTTGAATTGAGCAGTTCAGCTGTCAGTCATTCCARTGAACCTGATGAAATTGTCTGCATKGAGACTTTTTACCTGGTTTGCTTGTGTTTGCATGTGTCATGTTCCTGCATTGTCCTCCAAAGRCACCTGTCAGAGAAGACTTCCATTCTGTATTTACAGAACAATTCTGTATATATTCTTTTGCACAGTTTGGTGATAAAAGCATAAGTTGATCAATCTGTATATTATCTGTCTTGTTTTTCTTGTGTCAGAGTTCTCAATTTTTCAAGGTTTTGCCTGTATGCCAGTTTTCTAATGGTGTTTGATTTTGACCACTTTCAATGTACTGCCTTTACAGTTTTCTTGAGGAAGCTATTGTTTTTAATTAAATCAGAAATAATAATTCAAGGAAGATCATTTGAAGTGACACATTTGACTCATCTATTTATGTGCCTTTTTTTTTGCAGATAGCATTTTTTTATAATTTCAAATAATTATAAGTCCTGTGAAATTTGGTTGAATGACTTTTAATGGTACCATTCTTCCTAAAAAATTATGTAGTAATTTTGAGACTCTGATTATATAAAGCTTACTGTTTCTACATTTCTATTATATTGATATGGGTTCTTGATAACAACAGAATCAATTTTTTGTTGTACGATTGTTGATGCCTTTTCAGTTTCTTTCACTCTTCAGCTTACAGTAATATTCCTGGGGTATGGATGATTTCAGTGGAGCAGAAGTATTTGGGGATCAAAGCCTGGAAAAAGTGCTATGGAAGTTGGAACCACTCAGTATCCTATAATCTTGCATGTTAGAGTCTCATGACGAGTGTAACATTTGGGAAACCCCCTGATCTGTGCCACACACAGAATTATGTGGCAAGAGTTCTGTGCTTAGTTGTTGCAGAAACAGGAGGTCCTTCACTCAGTGGAGAATAATAGATCTGCCTTTGTATTTTGCTGCACTGACCATCTGTTTCTACCATTTGTCAGAGAAGTTGTGAAGTCTTGCAGAAACTCCTGGTGTTCTGGAGAAAGAGAGCAGATGTGCAAGTGAGGAGGCAAAGATGTGCAGGAGGCAAAAAGGAGTGGCTCTTGAAGCAATACTGCTTGGTTTTTGGAGAGTCACGCAGAAGTCAATTGAGATGGAAATCAACAGGAAGGACTTGGATGGATGGTTTGCTTGTTTGTCTCCCTGAAGGATGGATCTGAGTCGGGCACTAGAGGTTCAGACGTGGTTTTAATTCAGCTACTGCTTCTTTATGAGGACTTAAGCTGTAATATGTTATCAGTCAAGTAGGATTTGGAAAATGCTTAGTCAGTTTTTTGGGAGACAGCAGTGCTTCCAGGAGGTTTCAAGAAGGAGACGCTTAACTTTAGATGGAGTCCAGAGACAGAAAAGCTTAGGAAGCATGCTTGGAAAGGCCAGAGGAATGAAGTGTGATTTGAAACCTGCCCTGAGAAAAGGGAAGGCTAAGACTAAGAATTCAACTGAATACCAGTTTTTTGAAAGTCATCCGTATGTGATTGTGCTAATGAGAGTTTTATGATATAAAAGCTGGATCCAAAGGGTCTGGTTTATAACACTTTTTTTTTTCTTTCTGAAATTCTACTCAATGGGAAACTTTGAATTTTGGCCTTTTCGTTTTCAAAGGAAATTCCAAGGGCTTGGACTTTGAAACAAAATAGGGTTTCCARGGACTGGGTAGCTGTAGGAAGTTGTTGTCTCTCTAACAGTTTATGTAAGTGGTACAGTTGGTGGATTTAGATTCGTAGCCACAGGAAAATGTAGGTTAGCTGTGTTGCCCATCAGCTTTGGTTTAGTGGCAGCTGGTAATTCATGTGCTCCTAGGTACATGAATATCAACAGCAGTGATCTGTCTACCAAAGCAAAAAGTACAGAAACTTCCTTTTATAGTCTTCCTGACAATACACTGAGCATCCTGCAGCTTCCTGCTTATGATGTTTTCTCATACATTTCCTCTTCAGGATTACATTTGCTGGCAAAAAGTTTGGTCTTGTTTTTGGTTTGGTTACTGTCTTGCTCTGAAGACTTGAGGGTGGTGATATTTTATTTTTTAAATATTTTAATTTAATTATTTCGTTAATTTTTTATATTTTGCTTTGTTGTTGATTTGGGGGTTTTTTTCTTTCTTTTTTTTATTTGTGTCTGTGTTCTAAATTGTCTTCTGTGCATATGGAAGAAGATCCATTAGTTTTCAGTTCAAATATGCCTCTGAATATGACCATTTGCCCTAATCTCACTTTTGTACCAGCAACATATCCTCCTGTCAGGGTAGGTAACTTCTACACTTGCAATATTGATATTAATAACAACAGTAAATCTTTGTCTCTCTGCTCGCATTTTTCTTTTGTCTTTCTAGCTTCACTCCAATATCTAACTTTGCTTTTCTAATGTGAGTTTGTATATATATATGTATTTTTTATTCCGTTTATATTGTAGCAATGCAGAATTGAAAGGAAACTCTTCTRTTCTGCTGAAATTTCCATATTCTGCCATTAGATAATAATATATAATTTCTGTCACAAAGATACCAGTTTAGATTTCCATGTGACCAAAACAATATCAGGAAAGCTGAGGAGCAGCAAGAATTTCTTGAATCCTTTAATTTGGCTATAAATCCTTTGAAATTTCTTCTTCTTCTCTGTCCTTCCTAGTATCAACTAATCATTTGTGATTGATCCCCAACCCCTCATCTTACTGGGTAGATTTTTTGTAGTCATCTGTTGATCCTGACTTGCTTAAATAGAAGAAATTGCTGGTTTGTAATTCCATTAATTTTTTCATGAGTATCTGGACATACTTGGTTTAAATTTGATTTATTAATATATATGTATTTGTATATATATACAATTATRTATATATATAAAATAATTTTACAGTCTTAGAGTTTGAAACTGAAGCTGGTTTTATTTGCAGCAGTGGCAATAGGAATGCAAGAAAATAAAAAACTGTGAGATCTTGACAGTAAGAACTAAATTCCTGGGTCTGATGTGATTAAAGTTCTTTCTGTTAGAGCAAAAGCTAATAGATATTCTTCAYTTTCATAGTAGTCAAGGCCAGGAAATTTCAGTTTCAGCTTTGAAACAAGAAAAAAATCACTTTCTAAACCAGTGACGTGGGTGAAAATATCCAGCGACTGCAAGACTAATACAAACCCTTCTCCTGTTGTTTGCATCAAAGTACACTGGAACTGCAGCAAGGCTAAAAATATTTTCATACGAGGAAATTAATCTTTGTCTGTGTTTCATCATGCTATTGCCACCACATATGGAATCCTTTGGTTAGATGTTTGTGTAGTCATGCTGATTGTAGGGGGCATGTTTAACTAGCAAGCTTGGCTGCGTAAGGAAACATCATTGTTTTTTTCGGTTCAAATTGTCTAGATAATGGAATTAAATATGCAATAGTTCTGATTTATTTTGCCAACTAGTACATTCTGTATGGCAATGCTGCAGTTTTGCCTAAGAACAGGAACTCATATCCTGACTTCTCAGAGTATGGGGAGCACACCTGAGGTGAACATGGAAAAATCCTAGTGAGATGTTTGAGTGATACTTCTGAACATATACAGATTTAGATGAAACATATAGAAATATATTTCTCTTTGAAGGCAGAGACTTGAAGGATATATCTTAGGATCTAACTTCTCCATGTCCTTGTCTCAGACTGATTTGTTTTAAGCAGCTCCTGGAGTATGTACACTCTTCTGCATACCTGTTTTGTTGAAAGTACACAGACCTGGCACCATTGTGTTTGCCAGGCGTTCTCTTATCTCCTGCAAGCATTCAAACAAAAGTGTTCTATTGCTCCCTGAGTAATCCGTGGGTGATCTTAACATTGAGCAAAAGTCAGGGCAGGAACTTATGTTAAATATCTTACTGCAGGAGTGGACAGTCTCTGGAAGAAAGAGAGGGTGGAGTAGGGAGAAGACAGCCACAACTCAAAATAAGTAGTTGAAGGGCTGTGAGTGTGTCCATATATGAAAACACTGCATAAGCATGAAAGTGCTGAAATGTTAGATAGTGTAAACTGAGTTTCATTATATATCCTGTGTTTAATACAGCTGTTTGTATACAGGCTTTGATGTTAGTGTTTTCTTAAAGTAGAGCTCTCAAGCCTATCTAGACCCAGTTTCTATTTGCATGCTAATTTTAATGTCCAGTTCTACAAGGCAAATTTTTGGCACATCTTTAAGCATATGGATAGTCTTACTGAGCAACAGGGATTATTGAATACAATGTATAATACCATGCTTTGTGTAGAGGGCATCTTTAAGTCTGTTGCAACAATTATTTCACTTGGATGGGGCAGGGAAGTTTAAAAATACCCCAAATAATTAGTAGCAGTTTTTGCATGTGTAAAAGAAAACAAAAAACATGTTGCTTCCTGAGCTGTTAACTGGTACATTGGCATTATCTGCTGCATTGCTTTCTGGTAAGGGAAAAATAGAAAAAAATRCATTATTTATGAAAAATTAAATAATTTTTAAATTAGTTTTTGGTTTAGTCCTAAAAGTTAGCTTTGTRCCCYGCTTAGAGATARCGTGACCTGCTTAGTTTAATCAAGGTCAAYRYCTTTTTGTTTATAATTTTTCCTTTACTGCAACTAAAACTATGGCTCAGGCCTGGAAAGGGGAAGCATGATGAGTCCCAGACTCAGAGTGCTATCTCTGGATGCTTTAGAGCAATCACATGAGCTGGAATTATATTCTGTAGTCCTTAGGTGTATGCAAAGTTTCTCTATGAGAGTTAAGGACGTGGATTTATAGGACAAAGGTAACCTGGTGCTGGGTCTGTGATCAGTGTTGCAATGTCTAGATTAATCTCACCTAGGGAATTATTCAGCTTATTGTACAAGTGCACTCACACACCACACGCACACATTAATGAAGTGCAAAATAGGAAAAGGCTGGTATAGTATGATAAAATTTATTCATTGCCATCACATACATTCTAATGTAATATTCTAAATTTCAAGATATAAAATCTGGATGAGGAAAATTGGATTTATATAGCTTTTAAATGAATGGTCACTGTGCTTGCAAAAATAGGCAGACTGAAAAGCACTGTTTGAAAAATAAATCTTTGTATTAAGTGAGAACAATTTTTCAGTAGTTTGCACAAATATTTCCTGTGCCTTTTGAAATGTTTCTATAACAAGTGGGGAGTCAGGGTTCCATTTCTAAGAGTGTGTACCTCTTAATGATTTTCTTTTTTAATCCAGGTTAGGTAGATAGAAATCCCTCTCTTTGAGCTGTTCCAGTGGGGTTTTTTGATGCTGAAAAAAACACAGTATGTGTGTGGTGCCAGAATTGGTTGGGAACAGGAAAGGCATATTTTGTATCCATRCTAAATGTGTCGGCTTAGTGCATAGAAGACTTGACCCTTGTCAGGTGTTTTGAAGTTAACTGGCTGACTTATGGATTAATGAGTTTAAGACTGAAGTCAACCAGCAACAGGAATGRGCTTTGTTGTGTGAGTGTGTGTGTGTGGCTGTGGTGCAGATTTACAAATTTTTATAATGCTTTCAGCTGGACCATGAAAGTCTGATGTAAAGCTTATCTCTGATCTCTGACTATGGCCATACTCGTGGGATCATGTTTGTGTGTTTGGGGGGAGGGAGATGAATTCTTTAACACTTGACACCTGGCTCTGCCAGGTCTCTAGCTATACTCTTAGAAACGGCACTATTCAAGGCATTAATAAAGTTAAAACCCTTAAGCTGTATGACCAGTAGGTCATAAAAACTGTTGCTGAGTATTGTGACCAGTCTTTCTTTCACAGCTAGATTATCGTCCTGAACAACTAACTCTTCTTTTATTTTCTCTTTTTTTGTAGCTGTTGTGAACTTGGACAACTCTGTGGTTGACCTAGAGACACTGCAAGCCCTGTATGAGAATGTGAGTAATCAGAGGAAGTCCATAAAATATAGGAATACTGTGTGTCCATGTGAAGGTCTTTTTACTTGACATCACTAGTATTCAGAAAGCTTGTAGAACAACTCCTATCTTGAAGTGACTTTATCTTCCCCAAAAGCAATGAAAATACCAAGTATGTTAATTGCATTATTGCCTTTTGTGTTTTATGAAGTTCATGTATTCCTACATAAGTTACATGATCAAGTTCTAAATGACTAAACAGACGTTAGTTTTGCTCCTTTATTTGCTTCTTGGGTGTCTTTGTCAATGGTATCAAACTTTACACTCCACATCTTTAACTTCACKTAGTAATTTCACTAATATAAAAATACTGTTCAGCAAAAAAAAGTTTTGAGAATAGAAATCACTCTCTTTGTGGAACTGGAACATTTAATTATTGATGCTTCAGGGATTGCTCCTTAAATAATTTTACCTCTTTAGAGAAATTCTTTTCCTTTCAAGGTGTTGTAATAAAAAGTAGTATAAACTTCCAGGGGCTTCATAAATGTCTGGTAGTAATAATCACAGAGATTTGACCTCTAGGTATGTAAAATTAGGGATTCAGAATAAGCTCAGGCATGTTTTAAAACTTGACAAAGCCTGTCACATAAAAAAGTCCAGAATCATGTATCTTAGAAGCATGTTTCTGCCTTCAGCTGAGGTCAGTGAACGTTACCCTTTACAGAAAGGGTACATTGCCTGGATATGTGGAGGTCAGGCTAGACACCTCTGGAAAGAGTGAGGAGGCTTTCTCTTTGCTCTCCAARGAACCTGGAAGTATGAGATGAAAAGACATGAGCCACAGAATAGCATTGAAGACCAATGTATGCTAGTGTGCTGGGTCCTTAACTGCCCTCATGTAGTTTTGATAATGTAATTAATTTTACACCTTTCAGATATTTGGTTTTTAGACTTTAGCTTTTAGTCACCTGCTTTGGAACTCGGGTGGTTTATGGAGTCCCTCTAAATAGTCCACTTTGAGGTGCAAAAAGAGAGATAGTAAGCTCTAGCCCACTTTACAGAAAAAGCAGGAGCTGAACAAAACAGAAAAAAAACAGAAGTCTGAAAAGAGCTAGAAAGGACTTTTACTATTAACCCTAAAGAACTAGATTACCCAACACTGCTCGGGAAGATAATGGTCAAAAGGCAGACTTATTCTAACAATATTCCTGATCTCTATGAACACTTTTCTTTGCTCCACAGCATTTCTGTTTTGGCCTATATTATTTTATTTTAAATTATGTTTAATCTGCTTCCGTACACAGTACAGATATATCCCATGCCATACAAAATGCACACACAAAAAATTTGCACTGATTTTATATCATACATATGTGTGAATGTGGGAATTTTCTTTTGGGAAGTGTGGAATGGATACTGCAGTCATAACCAATTTTTGCATACTTCCCTCTCTTATAGTGGACAAGATTTATTTTTTTTTTAATATTTTGGTTTGCAAAATTATTCCTCTTATGCTGATAATGTACTAATACTTTTCAAATGTTTGCTTAATGTCATCTCTAATATACTTCAGAATGTGAATATAATGGATTATTTGCAAATTTGCAGTTCATTAAAATAACCAAATGTCATTGTGTTCATTTTGTAATTACCTTCACTTATTACAGAAAATGTCTAGGAAATGTCCTGATAAAGGAAAATTCCATATGTTAATCTCAGGAAAGACTCAAATATTTTGAATGTCTAATATATTTTTTCTTTGAATAGAAAACAGACCAGTCCAACTTTATTATATTTGCTTGGATGCAAGACAGAAAAAAACCCAAAACCACAACCAAAAAATTCAACCAAAAACCAGAGAATAAAAAGCCCTCAGTTTACTTGGAAAAGGTTTTATAAGGAGACGTGAATTTTAATCCTGGATCTTCTTTTTGATAAAACTGTGTCTTGCAAGAAGCTTTCTTTTTAGTTGATTTTTGTTTTCTTTTTTCCATTCAGCCTTTTGTCAGAACATTTCAGACCTTGCATTTTCTTCCCTTGCTAGCTTCACTAATTATAACAATATTGTTCAATAGCAGTTGTAAGCAATGGGTGGTAACAGAGAGCCTGGCATGTTTGAGTCCTCCCTTATTTCTCAATCTCATCCTGTGTTGTAAGTGGGAATAACTTTGCAGCATTTGTTTACTTTGTAGCCGTTAACTTAATTTTTAGTTCTTAAAGTTTATTTATTGGATTGAGATCTTTTTTTTTTGTTCTGGATATTTAAATACCACTGTACTAGTCCTCAGTCTTCCTATTTGAGCTGTATGGAACATATGGGAGCATTTGTTTCACAGTCTTCCTTCAGAATGTAATCRTTTTTTCTGATTGCATGTGTCTGGCATAGTGCTTTCCCTTCTTAAATGTGAATGAAATTTGGGCAGTCTCCAAACCTAAACACACCCTAATTTCAAAAGCCACAGTCCTGAGGGTTCAATTCCTGTTTACTGAGGAATTAAACTCTTGTTAAACCACAAAGTTATTGTATATATCTTAGTGACTTTTCATAAACGAAGAAGCCCACACCCCACCAAAGACCCAAGCCCTCAATAATATATTTAGTATTATTAAGTTGAATTGCATTAAGTGAGAAGGACTCTGTTACTGCAGCATTGTACTCTACAGTCATATAGCTCTTATGTGTGATTGTGTAGGTTGCTTTATGAAGAGCTGCTTAAATATGTGTTGATAATTAGTTCAGTATTAATATCTAGACAGTCTCAATAGGAGAATATTTATAGATAAAACTACATGTGGAAGTGTTACTKAAATGTGCTTTTACAAATTCTCTAAGAATAGTGCTGTCAGGTGACAGCTATAATCAGAGAGAGAGAGAAGGCAGGTAAAATGTATTCAAGTTGCTGTATGGTGTTAGGATGTACTGGTTGTGGTGAGAAATGCAACCAYTGGCAAATTAGAGAATGTTTTGAAAACAGATTTTCTCTCAGCAKCTGGGGTTGTRGCTTAACAYTGAAACAAGGTATGTGCTTCTGCTTGTGTCTGCTATWTCATGAAAACAGTTTTATAAAAATGGATTGAAAATGCTATCGAATAATTTATTATCTTTGATCTATGGATTTGTCCTTTTTACATTGGAAAAGAAACATGCATCCTTTCATAATCAGGCTCCCACTAAATTGACAACACTGTCTTTTTCTTTAGAAGACATAGGTCAATGCTTTCAAAAACTTCAAAAGGCCTTTGCAACAGAGGAAGGCATCCAGRAGTCTGAAGTGCATGACACTTCTCTGCATGAACTTTCTCCTCAATTATTTCTTGTAATTTTTTTTAAACTAGCAATTACAATGTGATGTCTTAATATTTTTTTGGCAAAGCATATGAAGTTTACTTGAGTTCTGATGATCYAGCTTCAAAAGAATAGGATATTTATTATTAACTAGGGTATATCTGTCTATCCTTTTTGATTCAGCTACTGTTGACAAAATTCCTTAGACATCTCACTCAATGTTTTTGAAACGTATAACACAAACTTTTAGAGTCAAGTTTGCAAAAAAATAAAATCCCATACATTTAAACTGATCTAAACTCAGAGCTAAGGTTCTGTTGCAAGGAAAGTAAAAGCTAAGCAGGAATTGTRTAAGATTTATGTTGTGAGATAGAAAAGGGCCCTTATGGACTTTGGTAAGAGCAAATTCATTCTCTGGAAGAAAATGGGAAAATAATTCAACTGAAGCAGAATATTATTACAGTAATTTTATTGAGATTTATGCTGTCTGATTTTAGGTATAGTTAATATCAAATTCTAGTACATTATATTTTTTCCAATTTTGATGCTATATATCTATATCTAACTAAAATTCAAGAAAAGAAAGACCAGAAACCTTCAAAGAGGTGCTAATGCAATCAGATTAATGACTTCTATGAGAAGCATTTATTGAATATATCTCTCAACACAAATTTGGAAGGCAATATAAAAGCTTTTTAACAATTATCTATCTGTAAATTAGACAACAAATGGGCATTAACAGTAAAGAAAGCTGGTAAGAAATTCTGAGAAATTATCTTAGGTAATACCTGTGCAAAAGACATAAGTGTTCCTTTTCTGTCAGAATTTAAAGTACCCATAGATCACAATTCTTCATACCTGAGCCCTAACTAGTGACTTGAAATTCAGGTTTGATTCTGAAYTKGGACCATATACTTCAACTTCTTGAYTTTGGTGAAGGGTGTAAACCTTCTYTCTTGAGTTTWGCTCTGGYCTGCCCATGAGTGGATCATGCTTAGCCTTTGTATCTTTGACAGTTGTTACTTCATTGCATACACAACCGGAGAAAAATGGCTTAATAAGGAATAGGGAGTCTGCCTAACCTTTGCCCATGGGATTTGATGGAGAAACATTAAGAGCTTGAGCATGCATGTGTGTAATAGATTGCTGTGATCAGCACACTAATATTTCACTATGTGTGCAAGGCCAGGAGAGAGAGAACGCCCAGTATTTATTCTGAAATATTTGCAAATAGCCATTTAGTTTTATGCTCTCTTCTCTTTATACTTACTTCTCTTTAACTGTTATGCAAAAAATGTCAAGTGATTTTCCTTAAGAGGAGAGAACACATTTTACAGACTGRCCAGAAATAGTGGAACTTAATTTAAATTTTTAGGCTGAGAACTTCTTTACTTTTACAAAAAGCTAGGTTTTTTCAAAAATTTACAAGTGTCAATTGAATACATGAACTTTTTGAAATATGGGTTGAATAAATAAAGTAGCTCTTCCTACGCAGTCATGTAATTTGCACACCTAAACCYCCATGGCTCTGATGATGTGACCACTGGAACAATGCTACCTCTCTTGACATCCTTCCAGTTTCTAAAATCTGTAGATTTCACCTGTTGCCAAGAGAGTTCTTACTGATTTGAGAACTGRTGGAAAGTTTCTTTTCTTTTAACTCTCACTTGGGTAAGAGTATTCTAGGTTAAGCTTGGACATGTCCCATTTACATCAGGTTTTTTAACACAAAACCAAACCCAAGCCTTCTCCTCAACAGCACATGCAATATTTAAGTTAATACTTCTGCATTTAGTTGTCTCTTTTCTAGTCTTCATCCTGTCTCTGGAAGAGTCTTCTAATATTGGATTGAAAATGGATTAAATTTTCTGATCCTAGTATCTTGGAAACATTCTTCTTCTCAGGATAGCGTTATACAAGAAACAGTTGCTACAGTAATTATATTCACAGGTCCTATGTCTGCCTTGACTTTATGCAGAAAAGTACCTTTGGGGGATGAATACCCAAGTTTCTTTCCTCACACTGATGTGAAACTGGGGTAGGGAATCYGGGAAGCTAAGTGTTATGAATGGGCCACTGCCAGTATTCTAAAATTAAAAACTGGTAAACAAGCCTCAGCCTGGCCCTGCTTAAYTGAGAAAGGCCTGATGCCATATAAACAAGCAGGTCAAGAGAAATGACCTCCTCAGCGCTAGTGGGACCATGTTTAGGGTGCTGTGTGCAGGTTTTGGCTCCAGGGCAAGAGACAGTGATGTATTGGAGCAAGGCTAGCACAGAGCAATGATGATGGTTAAAGACTTGGAGAAGTGTTATACAAGGAGAGGCTGAGAGGCAGCTGGGGTTGCTCAGTCTGGAAAAGAGAAAGCTCTGAGGAATCTTACCAGTATGTACAAATATCTGACTGCAGAGGGGGACTAAAGAACACASATCTAGACTCAGGGACACCCAACATAAGGACAAGACATAGTGGGCTTCCTGAATTTGAATCACTGGAAATTCCATTTAAATAGAAACACCTCTACATATCTTTTTTTTTGTTTGTTTTTGTTTTGTTTGTTTGTTTGCTTGTTTGTTTGTGTATTTTAATGGAAGGGTGTTCAGACACTGGAACAGGCTACCTAGGGAAGTCATCAGGTCTCCATCCTTGGGGATATTAAAAATTTGGCTGGACATGATACTGAGCAAGCTTCTCTAGCTGCCTCTGCTTTGTGTCAGGGCGTTCACCTAGACAGTCTCCAGGGGTCCCTTWAAACCTCAGCTACTCTATTAATATTTGGTAATGGTGGTAATACTACCACCATTATCATTTCTTAGTGTTGAGAGCAAAGTTTATTGCTGGACAAAAAATATGTTTGCAATATTTCCACTCTGTTGAAGTATTTAATATATAACATCAGACAACTTTAGAGATGACCTTYGAAGAACATCCACAGAAGTGCTGACTAAATATTAGGATATGTGACATCMAAGACAGGTGGCTTTGCAGTCATTTCCAGACTTCTTGAAGTCATAAGAGAAACTCTGAAGGACTTGCTCTATGACTATTCAGTCTGTTCAGCTTCCTATTTTGCATCAGTATTTTCTCCCTTTTCACATGGGAAGATGTTCAGTAAGCTCAGAAAAAGTGTCCAAACCCAGCTTTCTGGTTTCAGGTTCCAGATGGAGCAGGCATTATGATTTGAAACAGTTCTACCCTTCTGCTAACCCTGCAGAAGCATTCAAGAGAGAATGCAGATGCAGTGTATCTTACACTTCRCTGTTATCCGAGTGATTAGAATGTAATTTTCCACTGGTGTCTTCAAGTTCTGGGGAAGAGAAAGTTAAAAAATGAGTATTTTTTTCATAGAAGAATAAAAGTAGATATACTTTTTTTTAACTCTTGGGCAGATTATGTTTTGAATCTCTTTTGAAAACTTCTGTGATTGCTAAAAGAAGGGTCAGAGGGAGAAATTTTCATTTCACTTTTATTCCTTTCCATGCCATTCCATTTTCCAGTACTACAGTTTCGAAAAAAAAGTGAGGCTCAGTTTCTGCTGATTGGAATATTGAAGAACAGACTTCACAGTGTGCCGCAGAGTTCTTCAAGAAACTAGGCAGTTTATATGTTTTGGGATTTTTTTGCTTATTAAGATAAAAATAAAAATAATTTTACTCCAAAAAATTATACATTAATTCTCAGGTATTATGTGTATGATAGTTCCATTATAAATCAAATATGGGTTATGTCTGAAGTGATTTTCCAAATCCCAAATAAAATCTAAATTGCAGTAAACAATACAAAACTGTTTTCATTTATTTTTAAAAATKTATTATTTAACTATGTATTTGAAGATCAGATCACATTTAAATGTAAGCCAACAAATTTTTGAAGAGAAATATAACTCTTGTCTTGAGTCCTTCAATTCAAACACTTCATAAATGTGCAAAGAAAAAGAATTGAGAATGAAGATTATTGTTTCAGTGGCTCATTGAATGAGTAAATACTTTGCAGGCTGCTAATAGCCAATATTATTATTGCAAGATATTCTATTCTCCATCAGATCTGTTTATTCTTAAAATCACTTTGTGGACTCTTGTAGTTTTACCATAAGCAAGKGCTAGCAAGAAAAGAAAAATCTTTGATTTCCTACAAGGGCATATTTATCTCTTTTGTCTGACTAGTTGCAACCATTTTTTGTTTTGTTTTTTTTTTCCCTTTTTTTCCAGAGAGCACAATCAGATGAACTAGAAAAAATAGAAAAGCATAGCAAGGCATCCAAGGAAAAAGAAAACGCCAAGTCTTTGGATAAGCCAGAACAGTAAGAAATTCTTATGATAGAGCATTTTGCTCACTTCACAAAACTTTCTCTGCTGTAGTAAAATACMTATAAAAAACCCCCAAGCCTGTACCTACTGACAGTGACTCAATGATTTTTTCAATCACTTCTTCAGGTTCCTCTATGAGCTCTCACTGATTCCCAACTTTTCAGAACGAGTGTTTTGCATCCTGTTCCARTCAACATTTTCAGAAAGCATTGGTTCAATCCGTCGCAAACTTGAATTGTTACAGAAACTGTGTGAGGTAGGTTGTACTCTGTGGAAAAAAATAGATCTAAAATTCTGATTTTTAATCTTGTTAATCTTTACTCATATTTCAAAAGTTTTCACATTATTTACCTAAAGTACTCAAAAATCTGAAGCATAGCAGAATAGAACATTTTATGATTGTACTTTAACATGTAAGTGACTTTTAAGATTATATGTATTATATATATATATAAATTGCATAATGCTTTTGCCATCAGTGTGTATCAGTCTCTGGATAACAGTGAACCTTCTCCTTTTGTTAAAGCAAAATCTTCCCTCTTTACAGTCACCATTATCACTCTTTTTCAAAGGAGTGCCAGTTCAGCCAACTTTGTGTTTGCTTGGACTTGAGAAATGTGCAGCTTAATGTCTCTGATATCTAAAATCAGCTAGATATAGCAATGTTGTATCTAGTTAGAAGAGATTACTGGAATTTTGCAGTCCCATGACAAGCAAATACATAGCTTTAAAATGCAGGTTTCATCAGTATTCTGATAACTTAAAACTGTTTCAACTGTTTTATGTTTTACTATGTAATATTTTATTTGATTAAATGTTTTAATTGTTCAATCTGAATGTTTTATGAACTTGATGAATTTTTTGTGAAGTTAAAKATGCCATTCACAGTGTCAGTATCAGTTAAGGATTACTAATTTGTTTTTCTCAACAGATCATGTCTGGTAATACTGTACTGATTTTATGGGGTTTTTTCCCAAGTATCTATTTTGGAGATAATATTCTCTATTCATAAAATTTTGTGTATTAATATTGTTCTACTTCTAAGTGTTGCAGTAGAGGGTAACTTCCTTTATCTGAGTCTTTATACAAGTATTATTTCKAAACACAACATCAACAAATCTGCTCATTAACCACAAATATTAATGGGACTATGAGCAGAATTTTTTTTTTTCTCTGTATTTTAGACACTGAAGAATGAATCAGGAGTCATGAGGGTTCTGGGTTTGGTTCTTGCCTTTGGAAATTACATGAATGGTGGAAACAGGACACGAGGACAGGCTGATGGATTTGGACTGGATATCCTGCCAAAACTGAAAGATGTAAAGAGCAGTGTAAGTTGATTCGAGACTTTTTGAAGGCCTGAGAAGGTTAAATTCTCAGAAAATTACTTTATTTCTGAGTGAATGGTGTGAAGCTTATGAAGGCATGTAAAAGGGGCTTCTTCTGTTACTATGCTTATCTGATCACGCTTCTGGAGTTGGATGTATTTCTGTGGATTTATGAAAATTAGCCGTTTCCTTCCATGACTGTACCAACAAAAATACCTAAAACTGCTTTAGTTCTTAGCCTGATGAATATTCAGTACACTTCATAGTTCAAAAATTTCTTATAATTGGAAGCAATACTATGATCTTACTGTTACAAGTTTATTATAGAAGTGGAAGGAGTTCCATGCTGATTCAAAATATTTGTGAGGGAAAAAATGTCACTTCTGAAAATGATTGAATAGGCATCCAGAGCATTTGGGATATCCCAAATTTCATTCTTTATGTACACCATGATTACAGAGTTTGTATTTGACATTGGAACATGCAGACACTTGAGTAAAGAACTTCTTCATTCAAGATTTGTCTAGTCTAGTCATCTTAGTAAAGAGAATGATAAGCAGTGTTTTTTCTTGSTCAGTGCTCAACTGTAATTTGTGTGTTACCAGCACTTTTTGGCTTTGGTTAATCATTTTGGGGTTGCATTCAAATATCTACTTTTGTTTACAAGGAAACAATAATCTTAGAGTTTCTGTGGCTAATGAAAATCTTATCTGAATGTGACAGATTATAGCAATAATTCTTCAGCCTTAAAATTGTTCCTACATMTGTCTGGTGAGTCACTGTCAAGATCTTCAGTTCTGCAAATGGCAGTAAAAAGAGTTGGTTTCCCTTCACGGTCCCTCACTAAATATACATTTTTTAGCTGCTGAATTAGGTCATGTGAGCAGGCCATTAACTCTGAGTTGAGTTGAGAGAGCATGTCAGCCTTTTACCTTTTTTAATTTGGTGGAGGAACTTCCTTCTTGCAAGCTGGTTTCTTTGGCAAACCTAGGGAGCGGTGATGTGAATTACACTTTAGTGCAACATGTTCAGGGCAGGTCACTCTAGCTGCACCTTCAAATTSACTCTAGATCCAATACATCACCAGTTTTAGACTTTTGCTCAGTAGGAAATGTACACACGCTAAATTTAGTTTGGTAACTCAGGACTTCAGTATGTGGTTTGCTGTAAATATTGTGGCTGTTAAGCTTGCAGTTGCAAGATACATGTTCAGTTTATTTGCTACTGATCAGTCAGGAAAATTCTTACAAAATCCTTTTCTAAAAATATCTGAAATTTTAATTCTATCAGAAATCCTTTTCAAATGGAAGATTTTCTGATGAAGTCTCATTAGAGAGATTACAGAGGAGGAGCAAAAATAAAAAAAGCTCCCTCAACCTGCAATGCACCCCTCTGAGTCCCCCAAATTTCATTTATAAAAATAACTTTATTTAATTTAACTTTGCTTTGGTTATAGATGTAGTGTTGCAAAAGAACTTGTATACACGAACCCAGAAACAAATTCTCTTTTCCTTCTTGGGAAATTTCAGAATGCAATGGTTTGGTTTGCAATCAGGTAAAATATAAAAAATCAGGAGTGTGTTACAGGAGTGTTTTCTCTTTCTTCATTTTATGTAATGATTAAATGGAACTTCAAGGTGTGGCTTGTTCTAATTTTTGGTGGTTTTTTTTTTTCNTTTTTAAGTGAAGCAACCAAACCAGCAAACTATTTTTTATACACTAAATATTTCATTTATCTGAATTATCTTTTCTGGAATTTTTTTCCATTGTGAGTTTCAGTAACATGGCAAACTGTCCTCTTTYATTCAGGACAACAGCAGAAGTCTTCTATCGTACATTGTCTCGTATTATTTGCGTAATTTTGATGAGGTGAGTGAAAATTTAAATTAACTCTTTTAAATTCAGATTAACCAATCCAACTTAGTAAATTTGCTCTTCTGCTGGCAAGATGCAGAAATATGTACAAATATATATGCTCTCTGTGCTTTCAGTTACACATTTTAGTACAGAAAAAAAGTAATGAGTACTATGCAACTGTTCATTTGTGTTTTTGTCAGGATGCTGGAAGAGAACAATGTATCTTTCCTCTTCCGGATCCACAAGATCTTTTCCAGGCTTCACAACTGAAGTTTGATGATTTTCAAAAAGATCTTCGCAAAATGAAGAAAGATTTGCGAGGTACTGAACCTAGATTAAGTGCTAATTTTATGTTTCCATGATATCTCTTCCATCCTTGTTTGTACCATTTAGAGAAATTAGATGATACTGTAAAAATGGTTGTGTATTTTTAACTTCTCAATTACTAGTTTGATTCTTTAATTTGCTTTTCTATGACCATTTATGTCATAGTCTGTAATTTTCTGTAGATAACCTGTAAGAGGTTTTTAAATTAAACAGCATCAAAACAGGGTTAAATCTTCTGTTTCAAAACCAAACCAAAAAACTAATTTAGTTTCCCATTTCTGCAAGCTGATTTCAAGTCTTTGACCATAAAAAGCACTGCAAATTGTTGGACCATGTCCATGATGAAAAAAAAAATAAAATGGTTTGTAACCAGGTCTAAATAGTATCCAGCAGATAAAATAATATGTATGACATTGTTAAAGACACTTGAAATATCTACACTTTACTGAACAGGAATATGCAAAGGAAGTATTTTTCTCCTCTTAAGAAATGTTTTCTTTAAATTAGTTCAGCAAGCTTAAAATGTATTTGCTAGACTTGAATGAAGAACATTTATCATAGATTTCTTACTAACATGGTGATCTAAGCACTAAATTTGTTGAGTAAGAGTAGTTTGCACAAATTATCCATGATCTTCAGTATTTTGGAGAAAAATCTCTGCTAAACTGGTCAGTTATGTTACTGTGCTAAATCTTTGAGGGAGAGATACAAATCAAGGAGTGATATTACTATTTCCTTGCTGCTTTTAAATGCCGTGCCTCTAGAGACCTAGGAATGGTTCAGTAATCCATTAATCCCTGAACAACCTAAAATGGGAGGTTTTCTATTACAACAAAAACAGAACATGGTTACTAAATGGTATCTGACCTTCTCTTCTTGTTCCTATCAAATTTTTGGTTTGGATATTTAAAAAAAWTATTTTAAATGTTTTTAGTATTTAAAGTACTTAGTATTTTTATTTTTGTTATTTGAAGTGGTACCAGTCACTCAGTGTGACACGGAGGAGTGAAYAGTAGTATCACCCATTTACTGCTCCTGAACAGTCCAGGGTGCAAAAATCTCAGAATTCAGCCATGAAAACTTGTTTCTATACTTCTTGCAACTTCAAGATAATCTTAGAGTTGATACCAAAGCTTGCACATGTAGATGAAGGATACTTAAGTCTTATTAAAAAAAGATACTTGAACATGTTAATGAATATACWTGGGGGCAGATTTTATTCCTCACAAATTCACCAAAAACGGGATTTTTTACATGAATGGTTGAAAATTATCACRTCAAGGTTGAAATTTGCATGCAGACATAAATCTCTTGTGGAATAAATTCACACTGTGCAGTGATCAAAGCGGGGGTTCTGTAAAAATGGAAATTACACGCTTCAATCTGCCTTCAGATTGCAGCTGAATTCTTGYTGTGCTTCCAATCCAACCCTTAGGCTCAACACTCTTTTGTCAGTCTTTTCTGTAGCTAATTGAGAATAACTAAAAATTGAAGAATTGAATAATAACTACAAACACCATTGCTCTTTCTCTATTGCATTTGGTACAAACTTTTTAGGGACAGCATCACTAGCTTCATCCTATCCTGAATATGAAGTGACAATTTCCACTAAAAAACTAATTTAGTAATTAGTAAATTACTAAATTAGTAATTTAGTAAATTTTACTAATTTACTACTAAATTAGTAAAAAACTAATGCACCAGACTGCATTATCAGTTATGACTTCTTAATAGTCTCCAGATATGCAAAATGCTTTGTGTTGACTTTCTTTTTCAAAGTGTCAATATAAATTAAAAATCATCTGTGTTAAAAAATTTTATTATCACAAGAGCAGTAGTAGTAAAATTTAGTAATACACTAAAAATTCTTKGATTGCTTAATTGTTGTAAGGATTTCAGTGAGAACAGCCTGTCTCAATGACAGTAATTTCTAAATAGAGTACAAATTTGAAGAGAATGCATCAAATTACTTCAAAGGGGTTTGTTTTCTCTGCATTTACTTTATGTATGCTACCAGATTTACTAATGAACATGTGGGATCTTATGAGTTTCTAGAGCTAGTATCAGCCTTATCAAATGTCTGAACAGGAAGAGGGTTGTATGATGCTGAGAAAATTCCGACAGAATTCTAAATACAAACCTCTTCTTTTGAAGTCAGCGCAAGTAAATGAGTATTGTTTATCCCTGGGAAACACTGAATGTAAAGGCATAGAAATAAATGCCCAGAATACATTTAGAATTTTATACTGAGATGCAGACTGTAACCTTGGACTTACTTTCATCAGTAAGTAGATAGCAGATTTCATGAGTGGTTGGTGCGGGTAGGCCTTTGACTTGTTCTTTGTCACTGAGAAAATGAAACTGGTGGATGTTACTGATGCAGGCAGTATCAACAGCTTAAGGGTATTCTCTTCATGTTAGTTTGAAATATGCTGAAAACCAAAAAGTGAGATCGTGCTTATTACGATGTGGGAAGGAGGTATTGGTTCACCCAGGGAAAAAAGTCTTCTGCAGATATTTTMTTGCCATCTTAGAGAACTTTGCATGAGCATTATTCAAAGGTAAATTTCATTCCAGAAAGGTCTTTTTATAAAATTTAAAAAAACTCAACAGAATACTCACAAAGTAGAGGACAGTTTTTATTTAAAAAAAAAAAAAAGTTTCATAGCCATAACAATAGCAGTTCCTTTTAGTACTGCTGTATTTTTCCATCTAAAGATGTCAGTAGTATACACAGGGACATGCAGATACAAATAATCTTCATGATTCTGTTAAATAATTTTGTTAATCTGCTCTTTTTCAGTTTGGAGTTCGGATTTATATTTGYAGTAGAGTTATTATGCTGACTGCTTGAAAAGAAAAAGGACTCATGATGTTCAAACTTCTATGCTTTCTTCCCTTTTAACTATCAAGGCTACTGTCCACTTTTGAGTGTTTATGAAATATATGCCTTGGCAGTTTGTAAAATTTTTGAAAAGAATATCTCTCCTAGTATTTTAGATTAAAAGTGCAAGTCACAAAGACTTTTAGAATCATGCCATGTACCTGTTCCAATATGAATAAGATAGAAATTTGGGTTTTTTAAATAATACAGATCCAAAGGCTAAAATTTATATACCAGATTTTTTTTTTGTAAGATAGAAGACCAAAGAACCAGTAGATCCTCTTACTTACAAATCAAGTGAGTTTGGCTCCATCTGTTGCTCCTAGATTTCACAGCTCTCCAGGATTCCCACTTTATCCTTTTTGACTTCAGTGACATATAGTTTGTTAAGCAACTTGATCTGCTTTTGATCTCTCCTGGCTGTCAGCAGCATTCCTTGATGCAGTCATGCCAAGCAATGACTTCTTTTCCTATGTCATTCCGCAGAAGAAACTTTAGCACTTGCCACATGACTTAAATCAACTCACCATGTAAAGAAAATTGGGCATCCAGGGTCACAGGAGCAGTGTGTGACTCTCACTGATTAGGACCTCTGTTATATAACTATTAGTATCAGAGTTTTTTTCTAGCCACTTCAGAGTGTTCCAGAGAGAGCAGAAAGATGTGGAAGACATGTATTAAATCATGATTCTAACCCTTTTTACTCTGACACTCTCTTAAGGTAGAATTTTGGAAAATGCTGGATTTGTGGCCCAAAGCCACARTGGATGTGGATGAAATTCTTCAAGATGTATTTAGTTTAGGAAAGAACTAGAACACTAGAATGGCMTTGAGAGTTATAGAATCATGGCAAGTTAAAAATGTTTAGAAGCTATTCTTTGGCTACACATTAGCATTCTAGCCTTACAACAYTGAGTTTATTCTTGCTAATCAGAAACTAATTCATCACTTGTCACTTATTGCAAAACTTTACTGAAGCTCAGCTAAAGGGGAATTAGAAACAATGTCAGGCAGAAAGTAAATCTGACTAGTAGAAGAGATTAATAGTACAATGAAATGCACATTGCTATAAAATTGAGTTGAAGTCAGTACTTGTTTATATGTCATAATGTCATATTTAATATATTTGATTGGAAACTGACTACAAGCAATAATTAAGATGATTAAACATTATTTTTGTAGTGATGCTTTCTTTTCCTATTCTGAGTGTTTACAACTCATTGAAAATTCTCCATCCAAAAGAAGTACTGTGTGGCCCAGTACATCTCCCTGATTTGGAATAAATGTGACTGAGAATGTTTATAAAGTGTTAAGCATTCACCGAACACTTTATATTTTAAAAGTATGTTCCAAGAAAAGCCCCAGAGTATCTTGGAAAAATACGTGTTCCCTGTTTTTTTCAGTGCYTCTTACCGTCACCTGAAGTTACCTATTGAGTTTGGACCTACTAGTTGTAGAGCTRTTATGTGCTCTTGTGTTTAACACCTGTTGTGTGAATAAGAGCATTGGAAGTACCATCTTGTGCAATAAAGAGGCTTTCAAAAGTTGTATTTGGGATGGTGTCAGTGTGTGACAGAGAGAGTTCAGACAGCAGTAGCTTYGCTAATCATTCCTCTTGACTCAGCAAAGGTTACCCTCAATACCTAGAAAGAGTTCCCAACCCTGAGAGTTCAGTTGAGCCGTAGTTTGAGATGGAATTTTCCTCTTCATGGCGAAATCTGTGTCTGGGGTGCAGGGATTACTTTGCAAAAATAAGATTGCATCCACTATTAGTTCTTTAATAGGTTGGAGTAATGCTTCCAGACTAAARTTTTTTAAAATGCAGCATTCTATTTGCCACTCTCACACACACACACATTCATATCCTACTATCTTTTCATATTCATATTCATATTTTCATAATCAGAACTGTATTCCATCACAGTTCTGATTATGGATCTAAAGCTCTGACAACATTTCAATGCCACTTCTTGATCAGAAGCAAGAGTGGTGTTAATTGCAACTTCARTTAACAAACTTGAGCAGCCTTAAGCTATTTAGGGCTCCATTTCAGATRGAAAAAAGGGTAGGGATTGCTCTTCTAAATTTGATTGTCTTCTCCTAAATTAGAATCTATCAATGTAGGATTGATAGATTTTCCAGTTAAGGAAAGGCCTTGAGCCTGATCTGGTGATCTCTCTTTTAAAAAACTAAAGTTTGGTGAAATAAAGTGCATCCTAAGAGATTTCCCAAGAAATCTGGTTTTTTGTGTGCTTGTACACTGATGTATCAAGTTTCAAGAGAAGACAGAGCTGGAGCAGAGAGAATTGAAATGAGAAAATATTGTATTATTTAGAGTTTGAATTCATTGCATCATCAAAAACATTCTGTTCTAAGACCATTTGAAATGTTTGTGGTTTTGTCATTCATTCTCTGTCAATAGTTTTGATATAGTGCAAATGAAGAYATTTCCCAGTTAAGAAATAAATCTTTTATTTTTCTTCTATGATCCATTGATGAAAAAATTCCATTAGTCTTTTATTAAAAAATGCCAGATCACTCAAGGTGTGGTCAATAGCAAAATAATCAAAAGCAAAAGGTCTATAGGAAAATAAYGTAGCACCAGTAGTGGTTTGGGTCAGTCCTCCAGTTATCTGTACCACCTACCTTTGCAAAACACAGATATTGTTTTAACCATATCTTTACATTTGCCTACTCATTAGCAGCTGTACATCCACAAATTCTATCTGTCTGTTCAGTTATCACTGAAAGGGTTAATTGCTGCAGCTATGCCRCATGCAGATTCCTAAACCTAAACCAGATGTAAACTAAAGCCAGACTTTCAGTCAATCTGTGAGTCATATTTTACTGTCCTTAAAACTCCAAACAAGGAGCTGTCTATGGAAGCCCTTGAAGACTCAGCAGGTCTTAGTGTAAGTCATTACAATCCCCCAMAAAAATAAATAAGAGAAAATTAGGAGCTCTTTATGTATTTGTGGCTGGGTTCATCAGAGTTTGTCTTTTGATGAGGCCAGCATTGTTTCCTTTAGATAAAGTCTAAACTTTCTTTTAAARTCACAGGTTGCAGTTGTAAGGAATCCAGAAAGCATGGAGGAAGTTGACAAAGCAGTGATTATGTTGTTCTATAGTTTTCAGACAAGCAGGACACAGGCACATCTCCTTCCACATCTCTTGTGAAAGTCTGAGTACTCAGAACCTCAGAAAATTAAGGACATAATTTTAAAGCTTCCATAATGGCTTAAAAACAAATAGTCTATCAAGTCCCAATTAAAGGTGTGCTCCCAAACTATCTTGAAAATCCACCTGACTTCTAGGAGACTTCTTTAGATAAGTATATATTTCTTAATTAGTTAAAAAAGCAGCCTAATGGATCTGTTAATTACTCATCCAATATAGTTCATTACTCTGCTTGCTKTCTTTTTTATTTTATTTTTTTGATGGGTTGGGGCTTTTTTTTTTATATTTTGGTTTGGGGCTTGTGTTTATTTTTATTTTAGTTTTTGTAGTTTGACAAGAAAAATCCTGTTGCCCATTGTTATCCTGGCCAAAGAAAATGCAGTAAGCCTGAAGAGCAGCTGGTCATCTGCTCACCCATTTTTTTTGAAATAGATATCTTTTATGTTTAGAAGAAATTTGTGCTTCCAGGGACTAAAATTTAGCATCCAACAGAACCAGCTGGAAAATGTGCATTAAAAAAATATTCTGAATGTTGAAAACTTTTTTTTTCTTCCTTTTCAGAAAGGTAGAGTAACTATTTCTGATAATGAGACTGAGTGCATTTTACATCACCAGAATCACTTACTGAAAACATTAGTGCAAAGAACAGATTGTGTTGTCACTTTCCTTTTACRTATAGAAATCTCTGGAATGATATTGGCTGTTGTGAAACTTTATATGTTTTTAGTAAATTGACCTGAAACAAAAATAAAAGTAAAAAAAAATTTACACAATAGCTTGAAAAATGCTATTAATTGTATTTTAACACAGAAATAGAGATGAATTCTTGAGATACTGGATACAGCTGGAATTGCAATTCGTTTAAATCTCTAAACTGGTTTTGAGCATAGATTTTCACATCACTTTCCAGATCAGGAGCACTTGATACACCTGTGTATGTATGGGCAAAAAGCTACCAGTTTGAATTGCCCACAAGAATCCATTTTGATTGCTTCTGTAAAAAAATGGCTTAGAGTTCTGTGCAACATATGATCTTGAGAGGAGATGAAATTAGATGYATTATCAGTCCTTTCCATTGTTTATATATTGCTTATGTGTTAAAATTGATTTAGAGAGCTGGAGAAGAGGTGTCTCTACCCTTGCCAACTTCTGCTTAGGATTTGAGGTCTTTGGAAGGTCTCATGTGCATGACTTGGGACTAGATGATACTGAAACATTCATCTTGCTTCAAAGCAACARAAAGTATCTTTATTCCTCTTTGGCCAATTCAATCTTGTGAGATAAGTTTCTACCTAGTGCTTGGCTTTTGTGACTGCCCATATGAGTCTGATTTATGATGCCTTGAATACCTTTCAATTCTTTCACTATAAGAAAATTTAAATTCTGCTTGAAGTAAATGGAGTTTTAAAAATAGGCTAACTTTGTCTAAGTTTTTCAATTGTGTACACATCTGCTAAAATGAGAGAATAACTAAACTTGAGAATAGGGAAGTTAATACCAAGTTTTGAGTCAGTTAAGAATAATCAGACAAGCTTTTGCTTTAGACAAAGCTTTTACAAAGTTGTCACAGCAGATCCCCTTTGCCARTCTATTCCTTTGATATTTGGGATGTTTACCTGAGCTGTTTCATGGAGATAAATGTGTTTGAGTATTAAGCTGAGGAGAAAAAAATTAAATTTAGAAGGCTGTTTGTATTTTCACATACTTTCATTTTTTCCCCTATGTTACTTTCCCATGTTGTTTAGAAGTTATTAAATACCCTTCTGACACAAGCATTTACTCAGTATCTTATTTCTTCATTTGGGCAGAAATACTGGGAACTGATTTTTTGTACTACTTTCATTTGATCAACACTCTAAGTTCTTGAGTTACAGTGAGGAATAGGAATGGCTCATATGAATAGTGGGGCTTTAAATTCTAGTAACAACTTACAGAAAATATAAAATGAGTGCTATATCCAACAGGTTCTGCAGGGAGACTTCAATTCCAGTCTTGGTAATCTGGAGAATTGAGGAACTTAGGAAGCGCATACAGGCCTGTTAATTCTTTAATGAGGAAAGCAACTCATGATCTACTTTAAGTATCATAATAATCATTAATATAGTAATAATGACTGGATTTTTTAATTTTTAAAGTCTGAATGCTACATATGATATTTTACTCTCTCTCTACAGCAAGAGAAAGGGATTGTTTTCCCTGTGTTTTCTTTTTGGTTTTAAATTATTTGCAATTCAGGAATAAGGTAAAAAATGGACCTGAACTGTTATTCCTCTGAACTAAAATCATTGATTTTAGTCTTCTCACAGAGGGAGGGGTGTGGGCAAAAAAGGACAAAAAATTACTCCATCAAAAACTGGACAAACAAAGCTATCACACACACACATATGTGCACAAACAGATCAACTATGGGAGAGCTTCCAGTATCTTGAACAGTTAAGGAAGAGCCATTTCATTTTGACAACAAATATTACATGCTTTGTTGAAATGGGTATGTGGTAAGATTTTTGGTGGGTACAAGTCTTCATAATGCACTTCTGTCACATTGGCTGAGGGATCAGGGGTGCAACTAAGCTGCAGACATTCAAGAGAGGATAATGCTGTACTGCTCTGAAAAATATTTAATCCATATTCTTGAAAAAGGTCTGGAATTTCAGTGATATTAAATGTTATGGTAGATTCAGTTGCCTCTTTCAGCTCTGACACTCACTTCTGCATAACAGAAAAGAATAATCTGAATTCTATTTATTACCATCAGAACATCTTCCTTTGCAGTGTAGTACATAGGTCCTCTATTTCTTCTTCYGTCATATACTGTAAGAGAATCCATGGTAATTTGGATCCCCTCCCCTATTTCRCATGTGTTGACAAATACTTGTTTAAAAAATGCAGGCCTCCCATTGTATAATTATATATTATATTACTATCTTGGGGGGGGTGTTCTTTTTTATTTTTAATATTGCTTGATAAGTGGGTTATCTAAGTAGACATATTCATATTTATCTTTCCCCAAAAAGTCTGCTCTTATTTTTTCTATATTGCTCCAAGCTTAAAAAAAAATAATTAAAATTTAATTGTTGTTATCGCCCTGGTTTTACTCCACTTGTGTGGAGTTACCAGTTATTTGAGTCAATCTGCTTTTTGGTATATGTACATTTTAAATATTAGGATAGTGCTTTCTGCTACCTGAAAATATTTTTAAAATACTAAAATCTTCAACAAGGTTTTCTGTCTTTAAAGACATAGTAATAATTCTTTTTTCCTAAAGAAACCCTGGAGGGTAAGGAAGGAAATGCATGTTTTGGAATGTGGGCACTTGAACTGGAAATTCTGAGATAGAATAAAGCATGATTCTCTTGACCCAAATTAAATTAGGCTGGATAGTTGGTGGTATGATGGTACCAAGTTACCCACAAATAATCTTTGTGTCAGGGCTACTTTAGGCTCCAGATTCTCTGTCTTGTTTTTTTTTTTTTTTAGTCCAACAAGAAGCAAGCTGCTCTTGTTCAGGTTCTCTCACAGAGTTCAAGCCACGAGTACCATACTCTTAAAATCTTTCCCTTTAATCCTTTCGCACAATTACTTTTGAACAATGCAGAACTCTTCACTGCATCTGTGGCTTTATCAAGTATCAAGCCCTCACCTGGCTTAACTTCCTAAATTAAGGTCATTCCTACTATTTGGTGCAGGTTTTACATCTGAACCTTCTTTTGATTCAGGCACTATTACCTGGGGTATATCACCAGGTATATCACCACAGCCTGGAATCTTTGTTTTTAATTTTGTTCCTGTACAATTCTGCCCCTTAAATTTGTCTTTTTCCCTCAAAACAATTGAATACTTTTGTTAATTTATTTGCTGCCGCATATTTAAACTCACACACTGGCCACAAATTATCTGCATATAAAAATACTTTACTGGGGACATGACTGTTCCTGATTCTATTGTCATAGTGTTTGTATTTGYAGTGTGTTTGTGGCACATATTGCAGTGGTTTCACTGGAAATAATAAAATAGAATTTAATGGGTTTCTCCTAATAATAATAACCCAAATAATAAAAGTGTCTTCTATTAAAGTATGCAGATCCATGCTAAGATGTGTCATCCTWAACTAATCTGTTACTTCAATTTCAGCATGTGAGACAGAAGCAGCAAAAGTTTATCAGCTATCACTAGAAGAGCACCTACAGCCCTTCAAAGACAACATGGAGCAATTCATTAGTCAAGGTAAATAATGAAACGTCACTTAACCTTTTCATGACATTTCAAAGGAAAGTTATGGGAACAATGTTTATACATTGTGGGAAAGGGACTGTTTATTTTGGCATCATAGAAAGTCATGGATTAGTTTGATCAGATGCCACACAGTTCTAACAGATTTGCAAAATTATTCTCCGGTACCGTAGGTGACTCACTCTCTYTTGCATGACAGCAAAGACAAATGCTATTGGCTTGAGTGTGTGATCTTCTAAGTTCAACATTCCAGTAGAAAACAAATGTACAGCCTTTGTTCCTCGAAAAATTATTGAAGCTGTTGGATCTGTTTCATTAACTACATTYCAATGAGATAATTCTTTTGTATGTGCCAAAAACATGGAATAAGTATAACCAAAGTAATTAAAGGTTTTCCAAATATACTGCAAATCCATATGAAATACTTGGATAMGATTAATAGTTAAGACTGCAAGAAAAAATATATTAGAAATATCCAGGATCAACTGGCATCCTGAGTATTAGTAGAAAAACACGTTAAAAATGAATAGAGCACACTTTACTAGATCTTTCTTTGACAAGAGTGTAGGAAATATGGATAACTTTAGGTTTTGACTAATGTTATGTCAGAGGATCTCTTGAAATACTACTCTGCATTGACCAAATTGCTTTTTTAATACAAGTCAGAATTCAATGCATCAGGGTTAAAATACCCTGATGAGTACACCAACATAATTTTAACATGCTGCTGCTCCTTCTGCTTTGATATTTCCTCTTATAATCAAAGGCAGACCTGTTGCCTCCTGAGCAGGAAAATTATGTAAAAATTCTGTTTCTAGTGCTGATTCATAAATTCATTAACCTAGAGATGTGTGGAAGAGCTACCATATCTAGGAATAGTTATTAACTGAGTGTGCTCTGTATTTGAGAGGCTGGTCAGATGTACTTGTGTATCYTCCTGGTTAGAGYAKCCAAGATRACTGCCTATYCATATGTTCTAAGTGGAGTACYGACAGAATCAYAGAATGGTTTGGGTTGGAGGGGACTGRACCAGGCTGCTCATGTGCTGATCCACCTATAGGACTCTCAATTAATTACAAGGAATAAATGGAGCACACTCAGTATTTTTAATCATCAAATATGAACTGATGTTTTCTAAGGCAAATGGCTAGTAGCCAAACCTTGGGAACAGGATGTTGTCTCCAGCACTAGTAGGTATGAACCAATTTAAAACTGGCTTCTGGTCATGTACACTACATATAAATATGTCATTGTGATATGATTTAACATGTAGCAAGTGTTTTGCATTGGGTTTATATTACAGTTTTTATGTATAGAGGACATTCAAATCACAAGTTTGTAAGATATCACTCTTGGCATACTGGAAATCATGTCATTTTTACCTTGTTAGTAGAGTGGGAAATCAAACATGGATATTATCCCTAGAAGTGTTCAGGGCCAGGCTGGATGGAGCTCTGAGCAACCTGGTCTACTGAAAGGTGTCCCTGACTGTGGCAGGGGGRTTGGAACGAGATGATCTTAAGGGCACTTCCAACCCAAAACATTCCATGGTTATTTGATTGTAAAATTTGTTAAAATTGTGTTTTTTCTTTTAGAAACAGTATTTTTTTAAAGTAACTTTATACTTATGCTTATTTCATGATTTCTGGCTATACTTTCCAGAATATAATTTTATGTAYGCTGTATAGTGATCTGGTTTTGCAAAAATATGCAGTTTCCTTTGTGATTCCTGTGTGTCTGTAGTTTTAAGAGAGTGAGGAAAAAAGGAAAAAAAAAGGATATCCATCACATCCATTAAGAGCTTTGCTGTGTTTCCATGTTAATAGTGTGTATTGTTGGGTGGTTGACAAAAGGAGAAACTCATAATGTCGGTTAAAATATCACTGTTTCATTTTGACTAAAATAATTGGAAATGTGTATTGTGAGCACAATAAAGTGTGACAAAACAATTTCTACATTTTTTTAAAACCATAGGCCCTRTTATGCAGAATTTTGTCCCAGTGTAAGAAAGACAAAGGCTAAAATATAGCTAAAAAGAATCCCTGGTTAAGTTCCAAAAATAAAGTAATTTAAATACCTTTCATTATGAAATCCTTTGTTTTTACTTCATGGGATTGAATTCTGACTTGAAAGAGGCCATGTTTAAAGCAGGATTTCTCTTTCCTGTTCAGTGTTTGACAGGCTTTTGATCTAGATATTTTTTTTAAGGGCTTTTGTTGTTTGTGTAGACATAATCGATGAGTCTTTTCAGCTAGACTGCACACGTGATCATTTAGAAAAACAGAGGGACAATTCTTGGCACCTTTTGGGGATTTTTGTTTGTATAACATATGCTCTGGGCAAAGAAAAATCAAGCTTTACATTTTTATCTTTTCAAGTTCCACTTTCTCTAAAGTCAGAARAAGTTTTAACTTATAACTCAGATGAAAAGCATTTTTCATAAGGTTGAATAATTTGGCATGTTTATATGATGCCTTTTCAGAGTAGATAACTTGTGCACATAATGGGACCCAAAAGTTCAAAGTAGCTAGTTACTTACAGCATATTCACTTATATATGTTGCAAGCAGCTGAAATGGAAAATGRTTTTCCCATAAGCAAGAAAACTTGGACACCAAATTAAATATCTTTGGCAAGGGGTTAGAAAGGCTATGCTTTATAAGAATAGTTACTGTCACACACAGATAACTGAGTTTTGTTACTATAACTAGTTTAGCTGATTGTTGCAAATGGTATGTTAATGAAAAAAAATTTTAATGTTAACACTTTTATTAGAGTCATCAGGGACAAAACAAGGTTGTATATCAYTAGCTTGATTGCAAAGATGGTTTCATTTGAAAGCTAAAGAAGGGGAAAAGGCAAGAATATGTTCAGAATCATGAAAATTTTAGATCARAATTGTAGTGGTGTGTGTGATGAAAGCTGTTCAGTATTTGCCTTGCTATCCAAGTCAAACAATCAGCATGTGCATTAAAATATGCAAATTAGTGACAGGAAACCAGTTCTTTCTTGTGGGACTTGATAATCATTCTTAGAATTATCAGTATACTTGAAAGAAGGTTAAATTACCTGTGCTCTCCTTCTRCATTGGCTTAGGGGATATTGACAAGCATGATTTATCCTATGCWCTGGATTTTTGAGGGCATGTGTGCTTCAAAACCTCCAACAAAATCYTCACTGTTCTTCCAGGTTCTCTTATTTTCCTCCATGTTTTCTCCTTCTTGTTTTCTTTTCATGTCCACTTTTTGAGTCCACATGCTGCAATCATATCAAATCACCAAATGTGTTCTCTTGGTTCTCTTGTTCTCACATAGGTAAATTCTTTTCTGAACTTCTCCATAGCCATATGGTTTAAAAAGGAAAAAAATCTTTTAAAAAAGTGTAGAATCTATTTCAAAAAAGGACATTCAAGAAAAGTTGTCAGAAAATACAAAACTTCACAATTCATTTGTTTCTTGTTTAGTTTTTTAACCATTTATCTGAGCATTTCTAATATGTAATGTATTACTATGAAATTTAGTAAAGCAATTGTCCTTTTCCAGTGAAAATTTATCCATACCAAACAGTAGGAATTCAAAATTTGCATGTCCCCCGTAGAGCATATATAGTCACATTTTCTGTCTTTGAGTTATTCCCCACAAGTTACCACAATTTGAATGAGAGAGGTTGAAAGCAAAGCACTATTTGGGAACCTTGTCTCCAATGTTCCATGTTTAGCTGTGGATAGATAGGGATGCAAATACATGAGAGATCACATTCCCCAGTTTAGAAAGATTTGGAAATCACTTATTTTCCTGGTGAAAATGAGTCTGATACAAGACAGTAGGAAAGTGCTGAGGGTACTAATTACCTTGCAGTTTGTAGAGGAATTTCATTAGCAGTTAGCAGTCCTTTAACCTTGTCCCCACTGGACAGGTTGGCCAGCTCTTGCTGAGAGAATTGTGTGTGCATGAACCACAGATGATTCAYAGTCCCCAGGTTTTAACTGTGGTTAACTTTGCAGTGAAAAGCAGTCTCTGAGTGTTAGCTGTTGGGATGCTGTCTAGGCTGTGCATTCTTGTCAGCTTGATGAAGCAGGAAACTTGTGGCAGGAGGTAGCACCCRTTACTCCCTCAGATTAGTAAGCCCTGTTTGGGAGGTGGGAAGATTCAATATGTTGAAATCTTAGCTTTCCACTGARATTCTATAAATTGTAAAAATGTTGCAGACTTCAAATCTGAGCAGATCATCCTACATCATATTAAGAAGCCAAGTCAATATAATTAGTTTTAGACTTTAGAAAAAAATTATGCCTTGGGACATGGCAGAAGTACAAGCATTGTTTSCAGAGGTTAAAAAAAAATTCTGATGTTTGGCTAGTTCATTTAAAAGCAGTAAGTATTATTCCAGTGTGATTTTAAGTTTGGGACCGAAGGATAACTATTCAATTTCTGGTTCCTTCTAGTCTTAYTTTGCAAAATTCTGCAGTTCTGCTATTGTAAGTGAATACCAGCACCAGATTTTGTTCAGCTGGACCCAAGAATATAGACTCTTCTCCAGACCTACATTCTAGTCACATCCTTATGATCTTRCAGAATAAAGATGCTAAAATTGTCCTGTTGGTTGAACTGTCTGTAACTATCTCCTTCTTTTGCCTRGAAGAGCATTCTGGAACCCAGTTTCCAAACTGTTGGTAAAGAAATGTATAAATCACAGTGAGTTCTATTTATCTCTGTAGCTGCAACCAGATAGGTGGTCATGACTTGTTCTTTTAGGTCAAGTAGCAAAAGGCTGTGCATCATCAAATGATGGATTGTGAATGAGACTAAAACATCAGACTGAATCTTGGATGTCTGGGTTAAGTTCCTGGCTCCAGAAATACTGTAGATGATTGCAAAATGAGTGCTGCTAGGGTAATCTTAATTCTGGCCTTTTCTAACCCAGAATGATTGATTTTGCAGATTCTGGTTTTTTTTAAGTAATGTTTTTTTAATTTGATTAATATAAGGGAGAACATAGAAGCAGTTCATAATTTTTCTAAAAATAATTTGAGGAAAATATGACRGAAACATGATTAGGAAGATATATGAATAAACGCAGTTTTGTTTTTCTTCGAAAAATTGCATGGAGCATTAAGAGSTTGGATATTAGTAATTTATGTGGAGACACTCATTTTAAATATTATTATGATTAGCAAAATATACTCATAACTAAGATCTAGAAAATACTTTTTTTCCTTTGAGAAGAAAATGTTGGAGGATTATGAAGGGCAAGCAACATAAACTCACTAGAACAAAAGATGCAGGAATTCAACTTAAGYAGTTTAATTTTATGAATGTTTACATTTTTCTGTTAGTATTCTYCTTGTTGAATTATTGAAGGAGCTTTTAAAACTTGTTCTTTGAGTCTTGAAAGTATTTTTTTAATCTCACACTGACATCTTAATGCTGATAAATAGTTTAACGTCAGCATGATATAAACTTGTGCCTACTTCAGATGTCAGCACCTCCATTGGTGTGCATTTATTCATAATAGTCCTAATTTGGATTGTGTTGCATTTACAACACAAGACAGACTTCACTGAATTAGTCTTACCTTGCTTCARAGTCCATGAAAGACCAAACTTCGAGACTGGGGCTGTCAGCTGTTTTGTGCCTTTGGCACAGGATCTCATCTAATCATTTGTGTAGGCATCACRGTGGTTTCAGACAGCACAGGTGTGGTAGAGGTAAAAAAGGTATTTTGTTGTCACATGAGAACAGATCAATGTATGAGTATCACAAAAGCATGATACAAGTCATCCAACTCAAAAGACTCTGAAAAAATATGCCTTCTGAAAAAAATCAGTAAAAACCTTTGGATAATTGGGAGRGCAGAAAATTCACTTTTTAAATCTTTTCTCCAGTAAAAATGTAATCAGATAAGATTTATCACATAATCTTGGTATGGAGAATGAAAAATAAGAGAACATTAAATCTTAAGAGCACTTAGGTCCTTCATGAGCCCTAATCACAATGGCACATGTTCTTCAGCACTGTGAAGTCCAGGCTCACAGATGAACAATTCTCTTGCTGGATCTTTACTGTACCTGAAGACATATATTTAGTCATAGGTATGCTGTCTAACTTCACATCTGTTTCCTGCCTAGTCCTGACCTGACTGAGACCTTTAAGCAGCATAGCATTTAAGATCAGCATCAGGGAACATCAAGTGAGGAGCTCAAAGCTGCACACAAAATAGAATGTATTTTACATTTATGTGAATGTGACATGACAACATTACAGTGAGTAGCTCAATTCAGGTGACTGGACATAGAATCACATGTCATCCTTTAAAGGCCRACAAATTATAGAATGGTTTGGGTTGGAGGAGATTTTAAAAATCATCTAGTTCCACCCCCCTACTATAGGCAGGAACACCTTCCACTAAGCCAGGTTACCACCACCCTCACAGTGAAGAATTTATTCCTTGTATCTAATGTAAATGTACCTTCTTTCAGTTTGACACCAATTCCCTTTGTCCTAAATGTCCCTGTGAAAAGTTCCTCACCAGCTCTCATRTAAGCCCCCTTTAGGTACTGGAAGGATTACAAGGTGGCCCCAAAGCCTTCTTTTTCTCATCTTCATAGAAGTGTTCCATCCCTTTTATCACCTTCTATGTATTGCTCCAAAAGGTTGCTGCTTAGGTTGGGGGCCCCAGAGCTTCACATAGTACCCCAAGTGGGGTCTCCCAAGAGCAAAGTTGATGGAGAGAATCACCTCCCTTGACCTGCTGGCCACACTGCTTTTGATGCAGCCCACAACACAGTTGGATTTTGGGGCCATGAGCATGCATTGCCCTCACATGGTGAGCTTGTCATTGACCCCCAAGCCTTACTCCTCATCTGGTCTCAAACCATTCTCTATCTAACATATTTTTGTACTTGGGATTGATCTGACTGAGGTGCAGAACCTTGCACTTGGCCTTGCTGAACTTTGTGAGGTTGACACAGGCCCACCTCTCAAGCCTGTCCTGGTCCTGCTGGATGGCATCATCTCTTCCCAGCACAAAGCTCTTGTGATGCTGACTGCACCACACAGCRTGGTGTCACCAGCAAACTTGCCCAGTGTGCCCTCAATCCCACTGTCCATGTCGTCARCAAAGCTGTTAAAAGTGCTGGTCCCAAAACCAATCTCCAAGTAATGCCCCTTGTCACTGCTTTCTACTTGGACATTGAGCTGTTAACMACAAGTCTCTGAGTGCCATCAGCCMGTTTATTATCCACCTAGTGTCCCATCTGTCAAGCCTATATCTCTTCRGTGTCAAATGCTTTGTATGATTCCAGGCAGATGACATCAGTACTCTTCCCTTATCCACCAACACTGGAACCCAGCCAYAGAAAGCCAGTAAATTTGTCAGGCAGTCTTTGAACTTTAATGAAGCTGTACTGGCTGTCACCAATAACTTCCTTATTTTCCATTTGCCTTAGCACAGTTTTCAGGATAATCTGCTCCATGATCTTGCCCATCACTGACTTGAGAATACCTGGGCTGTAGTTCTCCAGATCTTCCTTATTTTCCTTTTTGAAAAGGGCAGTTGTGTTTCCACTTTTCCAGTCACTGGGAACTTCACCAGACAGCCACARTTTCTCAMATATGATGGATAGTGGCTTAGCCACTTCCTCGTACRTGGATTAATCTCATCAAGTCCCATGAACTTGTGTACCTTCAAGCTCCTTAGTTAGTCTCAAACCCAGTCKTCTTCTTTATTCTCTCAGTCCTTGCCTTTGCCTCCTGCAACTTTGGCAGTGTGGCTGGAACACTTGCTGATGAATAGTGAGTCAAAAGTAATCTCCTTTTCTAGAATATTAAGTTTAATTTATTTTTTTTTTTTACTTTTAAGGAAGTTCAAGTTTCTGTGCATGCATATTCAATAAGGTTTAAAGCTGTGCTTCTATAAATCTTGCTCACAATCGATGGAGCTAGCACATAATTTGGATTTCTGTTGTGTGAGAGTATAATGTCATAAAAAAGTATAATTTCTGGAATAAATATAAATATTTATGTGCTTAACCGATCGCAGGTTTTGAAAAAAAAATAGGGAACAACGCCATTAGGAAAATGTTCAGCATATTGGATGCTCTATCCCAACTTATCTTCAAGAGCTTGTGGTCTGAATGTTTAAATTTAAATGTTCTATTTTAAAGTTCTTTTACYGGTATGCATAAAAATCTTGGAAAATTGGGGAGGGGGGGAACAGGTTTATGCTGACAGCCTTTTATGAATTTGTTGTAGGAAGTGCAGAAGGATGTAAGACTCTTGATMGGATTCCCAGAAGAAATCCTGCTTTATTCTCTTGTAAAGTTTTCTTAGCATGAATTTACCCAAAAGTAAGCCATCCAAATACACTTGGATCTTTTTTCAGTRTAAATAGAAATTCCCAAAACTATAGCAACACAGCTCTAATGTGTCATTGAAAAGGCTTTGTATCTGTTGAAAAAAAAGAAAAAAACTACTGGCTGCACTTAAAAGTTACTGGAAAGCACATTCATAGCTAATTATAAACAAATACTAGTTAACACTTTAAATAAAAAGAGAGAAAAAAAGCAAAAAGATTTAGGGCATAGACAAGCAGATGAAAGGATTGTTGTTGCCTTCCATCTGAGATTACTCAGATGCATTCCTGTATTCAATTACCTGAGAAGATGTGATATTCCCTTAAGAGAGATCGGGGGATCAGAAGGGATGGCAGTTTCGTGCATCTCCTTACTCATAGCCCTTTGAAACTGGTTCAGCAGAAATAGCTTAAATTGCAGCAGGGATTGGGGCCAGACGGTGACTACAGACAGTAATCACTGGGTCAAGATCATACTACAAACCAACAACAAGAAATCCTGGTGGAACAAAAGCTCTGTTAGGGTGTTTGAATGCAGTTTGAGTAGACTAACAAGGTCTACTGGGACTACGTTTTGAATAGGCACCAATGGGTCAGCTTGTGTGACTATGCTTATCTAGTACATTTACACAGAGAGGACATTGATAATTCTTGTTAGATGTGAGCTTTGAGTCTATTTTTCTCATCAGATCCCTTGCATACTTCATATTCAATTCTCAGCTTGAGTTTTATGTTTTTTTCACAAAGCTACTAAGCACAAGCCTCTGTCATAATTTAAAAATTAATGATTGTCTAACTTTTCTTTACAGTCTTCCCCAAAACCCACTTCCTTTTTGATAGTGTCCATCCAAAATGGCTTAGTTCTTACTAGTGCCACTAATGCCTCAACCACACTAAATAAAACATGCGAAGAGAACACCAACAAAATCTAAAAACCAAGGCAAAACAAATTCAAAAGTCTAAAAGGGAGTGGGAGTAAAGGGGGAGGGGAAGAAAGAAACTTTTCTCAAGGGCTTTCTATTGATTCTGGTGTATTTGCTATTCTGCTTTGGTGTTTTTCAAAACACAGTCTTGAATAGTATGCTAACTGAAAAAAAAAATAAATCTTTTAAGTATTATTTTGGTGTTTCCTGAGGGTATTTAAAAGTATATGTACTACCAAGGAGAAATAGGAGAATTTTCTCAGAAGCACTGACAGAGCTCTTGTAAACTTGGACCTTACTTAGACCCTAGTAATACCTGAGTAACTGCATTCTCTTCCTTGTGCTGGTGGTTCATCCAGTATTTTCTCTATATCCATTTTCTTTCRGTCCTAGTCAGATGCCTGAGATACCTACAGACGATACCCTCATGGCATCTGTCAGGCACCTCACCTCCTTAATGAAGTTGGGTCAAAAGTGACAGGTGAACTGCCTGAGGTTCCATAACACTTTTTAAGAAAAAAAAGTCAATTAATCTAAATTTTCTTTGTAGTATAGTTTTTTTGGGACTTCTATTGAATTTGTGCCTCTGCCAAAGGAGATATTTGTGATATTTGCAAAGCCCCAGCTAATATTCACTCATCACCAGTGTGGAAGAAAATATGTCCTCTTTAAAGATCCTGGTAAATMTCCAACAAGGGTTTGTAGAAATATTAGTAATTGTTTTCTTTTTTWATTTGTTTTGGGTTTTTWTAAAAAGGATATCTATTAATTTTCCTGCTTTTTAATAATATGTATAWAACAATGGAGCACAATAGTCATATTCAAAACCAGTGGTTGTATGTTTTGAGTTTCCAGTTAGTTGTAAATCAAATATTTCTTTTTAGAATTTTTTAACCCTGTGAAAGAGATGAGAGAGTGAAATACCACATTTTTTAAACAAGAAATTGCAACAGCTAATAACAGAGACAACAGATGTTATTTGCAGAATCTGTCCACACAGAAAATAGTCTGTACATATTGAAAACAGATATATTCATGTTATTAGCTGTTTTAAAAGTTAGGTTTAGTGCACGAGGTATAGTGGTTATTACATTTGAAGGAGACTAGCAGGGAACGTTTTTTTTTTACTGAAAATGATAAAATACTTAGCAGTTGTCTTCATTCACAGTGTGGCTTTATTTCTGCAGAGAATTTAGCATAAATCCAAAATGATCCACTGAGGTCAGAGGGGACAATTTGTGGTCAATCAATGGTTTATATCCTTGCCTTTGAAACACTTTTAATTTAATTTCATCTTCTAGGCTTATTAAAAACAAAAACTTATTTCTAGAAAAGTGAATTTTACTATTCTTCTGAAGACCAGTATTTTCTAAAATACTTGTGTCTATTTCTCACATTCAATTTTATGAGATTTTCATAAATACATAGGTCACTTTAGTATGGTTATTCATGTGTGTGCCTTTGTAGAAGTTTCTATGTAACATTTGCAGGACTCCAATCRAAAAGAATTGGAAGAGCAAACAGAAAACAATGGCATGTCTCATTCTGGAATGTGGGTATATGCTGATAAGGACAGAAGACTTGAGAATTCAGTTAATTAGACTTCATTTGTGAGATCCTGTTTGAAAGCTCATTTTGAACTGCATGAAATGGAGTTTTATGCCCCAATTATAAAACACCCAGCAGTAAATTTAAGCAATTTTAAAAAAAAGTGATAGAATAGAAATTAAGACATCTGAAGTGGATAATTTTTGAAGAGATACATATGTCCTRTAGTTAAAAGAATTGATATAAGAGCCTTGGATATAGTACAGTCCTCACACTTGGTAAGCAATGACGTAGGGAGGAAGGAATGTACTTGAATTTTGACCAAATATATAAAGTGTTTAGGAAGTATAGACCTTGCTCTAAAAGGAGACCAACTTTAAATAATCTGAAGGTATCTTAATGGAAAAAGCAGGCAAACAGTGAAATGTCATCCAACAAGAAGGCATTAAAGATGCTTTCAGACTAAAAAGGGAAAATATAACTAAATCAGTACATGTTGTAAACCACTGATAAGGTAGCTTGGCTGTGTTAGAGATCACTTTGACTCTAAAATGCTGTGACTTTTGAGATGGCCATGTTTTTCAATATGACCTAAGGTTATTTTTCAATTACATTATTTGAAGCAGACTTTTCAGAATATATATGCCTTCAGGATTATGAAAGCTGTATGTGAAGCCATATATAGAGTGTGTGAAGGCCAACATCTATATCTGTTACTTTTGCTTACCAATGTATTACACAAAATAGAGAGGTAAGTATTTCCTGGTATGACATAGTCTTTAATAGATTGGGAACAGTTTATTTGGACTTATTTTAGCAAATTAGTGTCAAGAATCAAGTTCTTAGACAGGGGTGTTAGAAAAGACTATGAGCCAATAAAATATGGACTATTTGRGAAGGAAAACTAACCCAAAAGCAGAAATTCCTACATCTGTCAGAAAACCTGCAGGCAGTTAGGGCTCCAAATATWTATTAAAGCAGATATGAATATTGCACAACTACAAGATTTCTTTTAATGTTTTTCAAAGAAAATCAAATGAAATTTTTAAAATAATCTTATTTCTAGAAGATAGAGAGTAATTGTAGAGGCAGAGCAGAGTGCTCAGATGTGGTCAGCTGCCATGGTATCCCAGGATTTATCTAATTTTTCTGTGTTGCCCATTGATGACCTGTGTCATGACCACTGTGGCCTGGGTATAAATATTTTATTTATTTATTTATTTCACCTTCTATAGGTGTTCTCTTTGTAACAGGAAATACACTTTTCTGTGATGAATGTTCTTCATAGGTGGGTACCTTTTAGCTGGCATTTGGCATTTAATGGATATATGCCAAACCCCAGGGCCTTTCATGCAGTCTTTTTACACCTGTGATGAACTGCTTTGGAGGAAGAAGTAATAATAAAGATACATAATATTGAGTTAAATKATGAAGTATAATGCATTCTGGGATACTTCAACAGGATCCATCATAACTAATTTTTTTTCCTTCCCCTACTCAAAGAGGAAAATTAATTGGAAGTTGTTGACCAGTGTGGTGATTAGTACAGAGCAAAGTACATAGAACCAGTAATATCAGGTGATAATATTCCTATTTCACAAGTAAAAACAATCTCCAGCTGTTACAACAATCTTCAACACCTAATAGTTATTCCACTGTATCCAGGTGATAGTAAAAATTCTGTCATTTTGATATCAGGAGATTTTCTTCCCTTACTGATTAAATTTCACTGCATGTTTTCATTTTCTAGCCATTTTCTACAGCTTTTGGATGTTTACTGTGTCTAGTGCAGAAGCAGTCATCTGAGTACTTTCTTTGGACAGAGAGAGATCTGAGTGTAAATACCATATTTTCTCTTTCACTGGTGCCACCTGTCGTCTTGTGGAAGCAGAATTGTTTTTGTAATATCTTTAACTTTTTCTGTCTAGAAAAATRACAGTGCAAAAGGGTTGCAAATTAGATTTTCACCTGCATAATAATACCTTTTTTGATAAAATGAAGAAGCTTTAAAAATATCATCACATTTGGAACAAACTATAGGGAAATTCTTCTTCAGAGAAAATTCTTTTCCTTGCAAGATTCTGTTTAATTACCAAGTGGTGATTTGATGCAGGATGAAATATCTCTCTGTAGGTATGGTAGCTGCCCTATGCATAAGTAATTTTTACTTTTAAAAAAAGGCACTATTACATACATCTTTGCCATTCAGGGTTTCTCGAGTTCCTTTACATTGAGTAATACCAAATTCTCTATGAATTTATTAGAAGTATAGATAACAAAAATAACTTGGTTTTGTTTTGCTTTATTTTGTTCTTCTTCTCCAGACCACAATAAGTTTCTTTTTTTATTGAAAGGAAACTTGTGCCAGAATGGGGATATTCTGACATRCTTTGATAAGCTTAGGATAGTATGTTATGCTTACACTCTTTTGAAAAATAAATTGTKGAGCATTTGCTCCATTACTGGTGGGTAAATAATTATTTGTAAACATGTGCATAACATTTGAAATAAAAGAAGAAAGGACCTAAAACAAGGCAATTCCACTGATATCCCATCCTGTCAATCTTGGAAATGCTAAAAAGATTTATATCCTAAGAATGCAACATGTGTAAACAAGACTGTTGTAGGATGGAATACGGTAGCCTCTATCTGTAAGCATTGTTTAAGTGAAAGAAGTCCAAATTGCATTTTTCCGCAATAGATTTATTTAGGAGTTGTATCCACRGATACTTAGTGATTGTGTTAATGAATGAGATATTTAATCTAATTTCATCCAGAGAGCTTGTGCACAGCTTCTTCTCTTTTGAGCTATATGTTTTTACTGGTCATACCTTGATTTTCAAGATTGAAGTATGAAAAAACAAACAAAAACATGTATAAATGAAATTCTGTAAAAGCTGCCACATTTCACCTGTTTTCTTATCCAAAGTGATGCAAGGCTTTCAAAAAAAGCTCTAARCCCAAATTCACTCAGCACTGGGCATAAATATAAATTTCACCTAAACTGACYCAGAGAGCAGATTGACGATTGCTTTGCACATTGGCAGTGCCTAAGTTAACATGCACATTCTGGTAGATTTTTTGTTAAGTGTTCTTTCAGTGAACTAACTTAAATAAAATGTTCACAAAAAATTATGAGAGAACATGTAGCAGACAGAATTTTTTCACCAGTGTGTGGGAATGACAGTTTCTTATTTGTAATTTTCTTCACATGATCACCGAACGATAATATCATTCATACAAAACTAGTCATGTTTTCAATACAGGCATGCTACAGCTCTAGTACTTCACTAATGGATGTGTATGCAGGGAGAGGAAAGAGTTTTCATTTGTAATTGCCAAATTACAATTTGCAGAAAAGCTATAAGGCTGAATCCTTCCTGCTCTTTACTCAGCTTTTCCTCCTCTTGGTAGACAAGTTCCCATATAATTTGAGTTTTTGAAATCRTTATTTAAGATCTGGTTTTAAGTCAATTTCATGACTTGATTGTTGTTTAGATTACTGGAAGATTTTTTTTCCCTTAGGCTTTGAGTTTTGGATTCATTTTTTGCAGTGGTTTTGGATTTTTTTAATAAGGTTATCAAAATTTGTGTGGTTTTTTTGYGTGATTGTTTGTTGAATGGGGGAGTTGGTTGATTTTTTTTCAGAATTGATCTACATGRGTATATCATGTGATATACTCAGGGGATTTCTGTTTATTTTACATGACATATTTAAAATTAAAATTATCCTGTAGCATCTCTATCTTTTGCCTTGTTGCTAATTATTTGATTGTATTTTRCAGCCAAAATAGACCAAGAAAATGAAGAGAAGTCACTGACAGAAGCACATAAAAGGTAAGACAGAGTGATGTAGCAAGACCTTTCTTTAAAAAATATRGTTTTTAGCAGTTGCTGTATTAGCAGCTAGCATTACTGTGTTTTTGAATGGTATAGAAATGCACTCAGAAAGAAGTTATTGTCAATTTTAATTTGACAATGAAGAAAAATTGAAATTCTTTTCAGAAATATTGTATATYGCCCCTGTCTTTCAGAAAATGCATTATCTTATGTAGAATTAAATTCAGAGGATGCCATTTGGACTGTTTATAATACACCAGARTCGTAGTGATTTGAGAGATATTTAGTATTCCCCAAACAAGTATGATTCGTGAGATATTCATATAGCATGTTTCCTGTGCTTATAAAATGTCAATTTCATAAAAAAAWAAWTWAAWTTTTTTTTAATAAACTAATGAGATGTATAATTAAATGTGGCTTCCTTTGTAGAATTCTAATAGATCTTCAAATACTTTTTGTGGCAAAAAGCAAAATATCTCATTAAGTTTCATCATAGATGTGTGCAGTTGAGACRGTTTTCAAAACTGGGAACCTCACTGCATTGTGCAACATGTGATTTGTTCTGATTTTTTGGAGAGTTCTCCAGCAGCAGTGCTTAAATGGGACAGATTTTATTGGTCCCAGCAAGAGATTAAAATATGGCACACAGCATTTATAGCCCAAATTTGTGGAAATTCACAGTCTGAGTTTGAGATTTTTTTCACTAAAAATAGCATTTTCTTTTTGTGCTAGCTGCAACTATTGCTTAATACRTTCTAATGAATATATCTATTACATATTCCCAGAATTATAAAGTCTCTCAATAGGATTCCTCTAAAAAATATCACTATAAAAATTTTTGGTTTTTACTGTGGTTTGTTAGCCATTCTATGGCCTCAAGGCCCAAATTTGCTCCCTGCAGTTATGCCCACAGGGTGGTAGATGTCTTTCCTGGTACAACATCACATCTTTTTCTCTATTCCCTTGGGCCATGTACTAAAGATAGTACCTGGAAAAGAAGCCAAGAGGAGTGAGTGCCACAAGAACCTCCCTCTTTGCTTGTAAGGAGATGGTAGGTCCTTGAGTGACGTGTCGGTGCTGTGGAATCATGGTGTGGAAAGGGAGTATAAGAGAATCACAGACAGCTACTTCAAGAAGGTCTGTGTTCCCTTAAGTTTCATTACACAATCACAGAATATTCTGATTTGGAAGGGACCTGCAAGGATCATTGAGTCCAACTCCTAAATGAATGGCCCATAGAGGGATCAAACCCCCAACCTTGGTGCTGYTAGCACAATGCTCTAACAGGCTGAGACAATATGAGGGTATTGCTTTGGCTTAGTGTCATACCTCTTGCTCAAGTATACAAAAGGCATTCCTGACATTTCTTTGGTTTGTTTAGCTGCTCTGTTACATAATTCTTGTCTTTAAAATTTTCCTTCACAATAAAACTCAGAGAGAAGATGGCGCTGTTAAGAGATTTCTGTGATCTCTGATTGCTCTTTTAAAGAAAATATTTGTCCTGTCAAAAATGGATTTGAATACAAGTCTGAAGGTGACAGAAATCTAATGACACTGGAATCTTCAGTCTATTCATAAATCTTGTTATTTATCACTATCTTTTGGTGTCCAATGCACTTTCCTTTCTAATCTTTTTCCCTGGCAAGACTGGAACCATCATATCAAAAACTTTGTATTGGTTTTATTACCCTGATGGGGGAAGAAAGCAAACTGCTACATGGATTTTTGTTTCRCTTCTTCTTAGATCCATTTCTTCTGACTTGCCCTTATTCTTTCTTCTCCCAGCTCCTTTTACACCGTTTACCAAGAAGAAAATTGGGCTTCATTGCTCCTCCTTTCTGTGAATATCTAGCAAGGATATTTTCTTTCTTCCTTCCACCTTCCCACTGAAATTCTTGATCAGATTAGTGGTGTTTGTTAGAACACTGAAGACAACTTCATATTGAGCTTTAGTCTTATGTGTGATTATTTCAGTAAAATTTTTAATTTAGCTTGACAATAAAATGCTTGGGACCCTTTTTGGCAGGGGTGGGTGAAAAAGATGATRGGAGCTTAAGAAGCTAAATAAAAGATTAGTTGCATTTGACTAATCATAGGTAGATAGCAGTGCTTTGGATGACGAGACAAGCAAGTAGTGCAAGGAAAAGTGATGGATTAGATGGAGCAAAGTTAATGTGATTAATGTGCTTGGATTTTCCTTGTTGAAGTGGATGACTTCAGCCCATGTATAAGTTCAGGTCTACTGCATGGAAGCATTTCTTTAGCTTTCATTAAAAACTATGATTTTTTAATTGTTATTATTATTATTTTCTTTGTTAGTTTGTCTCCATTAAAATACAAAAGTCCAAAAGAAAAGCTCTTGTAGCAATAACAAAAAATGTTTCTGAAATGAATAATGACTTGGGGAAAATTCAGCGACGTGTATTTTAAAAAAGCTCAGTTGTGCAATAGATGAGCTGAAATGGAAAGTTAATCTTACTCACAAAATGAAGACAAAGAAAATGGAATGTCTGCTCCAGGGACTCCATACAGTGTATAGCTGTTCATTTGTCACAAGTGAGAAAATGTTTAATCAGTTTTGAAATGATGTATTCTCTCTTTATTTATCGTGTTTAGTGACTTTAAGAGTGTCAGTATGTAAAGTGTTTATCCAAGGAATGGATTTCTGGCACATGGATAAAATGAAAAGTGAAATGTTTAGCTCGCAACAGGCATATGTTCCAAGATCTCTCTGAGTAAGTATCCTGAGATGAGAAGAAAGCACACAGGTCTATGTTTATCTAGCTTACGCAGGCAGACAGGGAAGGCTCCAGCCTGGTATTAACACTGAAGTGACATGGAATGTCTTCACCAAACCCCAAACAATTACATCATTCTCTTAACAATATTGATAAAGTGTAATAAGAAAGAACCTGGCACTTTCCAATTAGATCCTCATTGCTAAATGCTTGAGAAACTGTGAAATACTTGTCAAGTTAAAGCAAAAATCACTCGTTTGGGGGGAGGTGAAAGAAGTAAAACAGAAAAGAGAGAGGAGGAGGGGAAAGAGATGCTTCTGTATTTTAGGAGTCCTTTGGGCACCTTTGGTGCCCCTTTATTTTTTCTTCTGTTTTTATTTTTAGATTTGAAATAGTCCTCTGTACTAAGACTTGTATTACAGAGATGCTCTCTGTTTTCTCTGTTTTTATTTACTTAGTGTTAAATATCTTTCATCATTTGAGATGTGATTTTACTTAAGCAGCAAGAAAAAAAATTGAAATATTATTGTTTYCAGGTACATATAAAATACAATTTCAGAATGAGATAGACTTCTATCATAGTATCCACAGCAAGTAAAAACCAAGATTGCAAAATATTACTGGCCAAATAATATGACAAGTGATACCTCGTTTGCYGTGCTAGCATGAAAGGCAATAGCCACAGCAGAAATACCATTTTGCAGACATATAATCAGAAATGAGTTTGTTACTCATCTTCTTGCACTTCATTTCTGAAGAACCAATAGCTAAACAACCTGACTGAAGCTACTAGAAGCACCATTCAGTGAAGCTGAAAGTCCTAATTCTCTGCCTTGCTACCTGAACAGCTGAATAGCTCTAGAGGAATGGCATGTAACTTTATGACTTTTTCTTATTTCACCCAGTATTAAGTTCTCATCTTCTTAGAAGGCTTCCAGATTCACATCTTTTTAAAAAGCAAATAAGTCCAGACTTGTAATATTGATCTCTCTTCCACTGAAATAGTTAAGATGATCTTTTCCTTCCCCTTTATCTGCAAACATTTGTGTCTTCTTGGAGAAACACCTTGGGAATTATTCAAAAATTTAATTAAAGTTGGGGGGGTTTTTTGTATCCAAAGTCAGATGATCTTCAATTTTTCCTACTCTCTCAGTCTAACAATTAAGCATTTGATTCTTAATTCAGTTCAGCAGCACTGAAAGTAGTTCAGTTACTCACATTTCATATAATTAACTCATATTCCACTCCTGTAAGAGACAGTGTATGCTAGAAATATTAAAAAATACTAAAGATCTTTTTCCATTTTTGGGGGGGGAGGGTTTAGTTTTTCAGATAGTATAACTCTGCTTGAAGTGACAAGTCACTAAGTCAACTGTCCCATACTCTCTGGTGGTTTAAAACTGTTCACCTGTTTTTCCTGTTGATGCCTAACAAGATCTGGAAAGACTGAAATTCTACTTTTTGTCCTGGCTTTCTGTACGTCACTGTTTTAAAATCCTAGAATTTAATTTTTTCCTTAAAAATCTCAGTGCATTATGAGAATATATATTTGTTTTGTAAAAAGTCAAACAGAGGACTTTTTGCCTTTTGACGTAAGTATCAACTGGGGAATTTAGGATGTGTGTGGCTTGGTATGAAATGCTCATCTCTCCATGTCTGGATATTTTTATTTGGTTTATTTTAGAAATTGCTTCCATTACTTGCACATTCCAGTGATTTTTGGGCTTTTAAGTACTTTCTGAGTGCAGCCTCCCAGGCACCTCTTCTGTTTTCAGGACTTTTAATAATCCAGTTAGAAATGTCTTGTTGCTTTCTTCTGCTGTAGCAACAAAATGACATTAATTTTGAAGAGCAATGTTTACCTTTAAATTGCCTGCAAAAAACCCCACTATTCTTGACACAACACTCTTTGCAGACTTCCATTGACATCACTGAACATGAGAACCTGGGGAGGAACAAAGGTTTACACCTGCTTATGAGCTGACAAGTTGATGACATTTAGAGAAATAGCAGACAGTATGGTACAATGGCACTGCTGAAAAGCAACACCTCGAAATGTAGCACCTAAGTCTGGTAATCCTTTAAAACATTAAATGTTCCTCCCACCTCGCCACCCTCCACACAATGTTTTGGATTGTTTCCAAGAGTGAACTGTAAAGTTAAAGTGAAAATTGAGTTAATGATAGAAATAAACTGGTGAAAAGCTTAGAATGGAAGAGGTATGTAGTTAAAAAAAAAAAGCCCAGAAGAAAACTTTTAGCTGAAAGGCTAGAATATGCTATTGGGCTCTGTCTTTCACTACTCTTTGGCCATTCATCTATTGTTGGTTGCTTCAGTGTTATGTCTATTTCTCGCTGTGTGGCTCCCAGCATGTAGGCTGGAATTGCTAAGGGTAATACATTTCAGACCCTAGGTATACATTAGTTGGATCAGCAAAAAGTAAATACTTGCTGAGCAGAGGAAATGTGTATAGAAGAAGCTTACAGACTGTTAAACAGTTTGGATCATTCTGGTTTAGTATCCTGTCTCTGACAAAATATCAGGACCAGTAGATATGCAGTAATGGAAACTTAGTCAGCAGTTTAGTCATGTCAGAAAGTCTCTTCTAAAATATGGGTAATTGGTCTTATCCTGGAAGATGAAGTCCTTGTCCTTTTCTGAAAATATTTGCCAAGTGACACAAGTCYTTAACCATTTAGATTGATTTTTGCCTGTAAGACCATTTTCTTTTAAAGATTTTGGCCTACTTGCTTTGAAAAATTATTTTATTTTATTGGCTTGAAATTAATGCATTTAATGGCATTCAGTGCTAGTATGATCAAATGCTAATACAACTCCTAACCGACTGGGGTAMAATTAAGAGATCTAATATTCCACAATGTAAACTGATTTTTATGYAACTTATTCTAAAGTTCATGAAAAGGGTTTTTTCTTAGGTCTTACAGTAAAAGATAAAGGACATTAGTTTAAAGTGCAACTACAGTTATATGGCTACATAGCATTGATAACAATACAGCTAACACTCTGATAACAATATAGTTAAAATAATTTGGATCTGATCAACCCAAAATTAATTCATTGGCATCAGACTGAGGATTTAAAAAAGAGAAAAGAMTAGAAGAACCACGTAGATAATAAAATTTGTGGGAAAAAATACATAAAGTCTTTCAATGTGTCACTTTTTTTTTGGCTTCCAGTTTATGTTCAGCAGGTGGTTTCACTGAGTAGCCCTCAAAAATTCAAGATATTCCTCTGGAGCTGTTGCAGCTGAAGTGAAACGTTTGTGTGCGTGTGTATGTGTGATTAGCTCCAGTGCCTCTCCCATGTGCATCAGCTTCTGATTATGTTCAGCAGGACTTTTCTTTCATCATATTGTCTACCTGAGCTGTTTGGTTAGGTTGTTTCCTTAGACCTTCATAGTCAAGAGTTTGCATTTGCAAGGACTGTGACTTAAATGTGGATAGTGAATCTCTGCTACTCTCTTAAGACGATTTGCCACTGGAGTTGTTTCTTTCTTCCTTGCTGCATGGTACAATTTACTTTAAATATTAAAATATTATGTTGCTGTTGTCATGTATATGCAAATAGAAAAGCAGAACGTCAGGGATGGGATTTAATTAGGTCACAACTGCTGTATTAACTCATCTGGGAACTATCCAGTAATAATCTGTACAATATAGGTCATTCCTTCCATAACAATTTCCAGCTGATGGAAGGCTGCCATCCACAAGCCRATCCACAATATAGGGATTGCTTCAGCCTACTTCTGAGACTCCACTGTGCTTCTCATATATGGAGATTAGGTGACTAGGAGAAAAAGCAGTCTTTGCTCTTCCTCCATTTGTTCTTCAGTCTCATTGCCTTGTTTCTTGACTGCTTTAACAATCTAGTTCGGAAGACAGATTTACTGGGCCAGATCCCTGTCTTAAATAAGGRCTTCTCATGAGATAACCTCACCCACTTCTTTTCTCAGCTGCTGCCTGAAAGATAGTTCCACCTTAATCAGTCTGTGGAGGAGGTAAAACTTCCTGCTTCACCCTAAAGAAAACAATTAGGGTGTGGTCACCCCAGACCAGAAACACAGTGCGCCCTCCTTGGAAGCGATGGGAACAGCTCCTCCAGATATTAGATAGTTTTCTTAGGCCAATGGAGTATGGTTTGTCTAGCTTTGCTTGGATGTGTGAATATTGATGATTCACAAATCCAGAGTTGATATGGCTATTTAATACAATATTTTTATTAAGTCGAGTGGCTGCCAGCTTTTCATTTAGACATTCCTTATAGAAAATGCTACCCRTTTTCTGTACTCATCTACACAAAGATTCTTTCACTTCTATGAAGATAATATATTGGGATAACTTGAAACTTGAATCTTAAGGGCTTAACATCTGAAAAATGCAAATAATGACCTTTTCAACCTGACAGTTCATCAAGRCAGATTTTGAAGTCTTTCCATTTCCTTTCATGGAATTTTGTYGTAATTGACTCTAAGAATATGAAAGCCCCCACGAACAGTTGTGTTTTCAGCAAAGGATTATTTCTTTTAGTCATATTTTTCTGGCCATGATGATAGGAGTGGATGTATGTTAAGGAGAGACCTCTTGCACAATGAATTTAAGTAAGAATGCTCTCCAGAGCCTCCACAAAGGGTTAAGGTGAAACTGCATCAAAAGACCTTTAAAATACTAGGATGTTCTGTAATACCCAAGTATTTCAGACTATTTTTAGTCTATAAAGAATAAAATCTCAAAGAATAGAAATTGAAACTGAAATCTAAGTTTGACTTAAGCACCAAAATAGACATTATTATGATTATGCCAAAAAAACCTCCCTGTACGTTCATTTCACTTGCTGTATTTAGAGTGAATTTTTTTTCAGTGCAGATATATAAAATTTTATCTATGCTGAATTATACTCTTATGTGTACCTGAAATTTTGTAAAGCATGTGTATGGTTTTGATCTAGATATGTAAATAATCTGGTCTAGGTTTAAGAAAAATTATTAYTCCATTATATAATAGTTATTATTTTCTTTGATAACCCTGATCTTTCTTCTTTTTGAATTTCAGTTATAAAAATGAGCCACACCATGGGAGCAGGCAGATTACAAGGCTGARGCTGTAATCAATACTTTTAAAGACCATAATAAGCTTTTAACACAGTATTTAGTGCACAACAGTTCTGCCCTACTTCCATATGTAATTATAACCTCTTTAAGTAGTAATGCTTGCTTAGAAGGCCTCCAGTGAACATGAGAAGTGTTAATAGAAAGATCTGAAGTCAAATTGGGTTTTCACAGGAGGTTTTTAGCTGTTTCTTACAGCACTGAGGCCAGCAGCTTTTGTGTCTGACTGCTGCTGTTGAAATTCATTYTACCACTGTATTCTGTGTCTAACAGCACCTTATTACTTCAAGTTCAACCAGCCAAGGGTTATTCAATATGTTTGAAGCTCACATGTTTGTCTTTTTAAGAGAGAAAAATAGTTTTCTCTTGGATATGTTATGGGGCCTGACTCTGCAGTGCACAAAATTACATGGTATTGTTTTACACATGCTCATGTTGCCTGTGTCTAGCTTAGCACAAAGCTAGCCATATGTCTGGAGCAGCTTATCTGGCAGGCATGGGCATGATATCCATGCTAACRGGAATTAAAAGCATTAAAGTCCAAGACAGAGAGCCTATATATTTATGCAAAGTATTCAGGTAACAGTGGGATGCAAACTAACACCAATGCATCTAGAGAACTTTAACTACCTCAAGCCAAGGTCTTGGGAGAAAGTTTGAACTGATTTAAAATTGTCATTTTTAAATTACATGGAAAAAGCACATGTAACATAAAAATGGATTTGAAGAGTCATGCTCTTCAATAATGCAGAAAAACCTGGAATCAACCCAAACCCAACCCAAATACAGAGAGGGACCAGATTGTACCATATTGTTTTAGAGATGAATGAGACTAAAAATACATGATACCTGATAGCCTAATGTTTCCAGAAGATATAAACAACAAGAATTGATCAGGCAAATTTCATCATACCCAACCAATATACCTTAATCTGGACCTGATAAAAAATATTTTCAAAAACAAAGATTTTGAAAGTCTCAGTTCTCACATTCACCTTTCAACAAAATTATAATTCAATTTAGTTATGGCTGTTTTATTTTGCTGGTTTGCAACCTGCTGTTATGAGGCACTTTGTTCCTGAAAGACAGGAAGAAAGAAATACTAGTTTATTTAATTAAGTAAATATAAGGATCTAGAATAACAGTTAAAATTGAGGTTGAAATGGCAATCTGATATGTGAAGGGTTTATTCACTGTTAACACCATAAGATCATCACTCTTCCCAAAATTGTCTTTCCCAAAATGTTTATATGCAAAGCTACAATCCTAATATCTATTGAATTTAACACTCTGTCTCACAGTATATGTTCTGTACTGAGTTAACAGCATTCAGTTACAAGGTCTGCTGCCATTAGTACAAAATATGGAAATTCTACATTTCTRTTACTAATAACTATTTACAACTGATAATATTGATCATTGTAGATGATCATTAAAGTTGTAAAGCATTCCTAGTAGTGGGAGGGAGGGTGTTAAAATTCTCATGACCAGGACAGACCGGCCCGTCAAAACATTTTTTTCTGTTTTTTATATTGGATGGGTTTTGTTGAGCTTTTGTTGGGAGAAGAAAAAATGGTGCTTCAGAGGTAGAGGGATTTTTTTGCTGTTACTGAAGCTGCTAATTTTCACATGCTTGAAGCAATAAAAAGMGTTTCTGCTTAATGTGAATTTATAGGAGGTAAGGGATCAGGCATGAGGGAGATGACTTAGGATTCAAAACATTGCAAATGTTTGGCAGGTTTTTTTTAGAGGCAAGGAAAAATCTCTTGAGACCTTTGTTTTCTAAGGAACAATATTACAAAATACACAGTTACACAATATAAACTGGCAAATGAAAGAAGAGATTAATGTTCTGGCAGCTAATTTAAGATGGCATATTATCTCAATTTTCTTTTTATTATAAGAAAGTTACTTTTCTTACTTTATAAAAAGGAGGAAAAYAAAAGGAAAAGAAGACATTTCTACCAGCATTTAGGTATTAGATATCTTGAATGAACCTATACTTATTTTTTACATTTTTCACTTATAATTGTACAGAACAAGAGAGAGCACTGAGGAGAGGAAATTATACTTTTTTTTWAAAAAGCAAAGAAAAGGTGAAGAAAGTGCTGTAAAGTTATAGTGTAGAGAAGGACCCTCAACAAAATACATCAATAGAAAATTACAGCCTTCATAGAATGCTGTTCATATAAAGTTTCTCGAGCTATCTCCGTCATCAGGATGCTGGTACTCTCTTACTGTATATAATTTTGTGTGAACTGGTTGGTATTCTGTCTGAAGATTACTCTTGCTTTCAGACATTGAATACATTAAGAAAATAGATACAAAGCCTTGACCTCTTTATAAAATAAACCAAATATTAATATGATGATTCAAATTATTAGCATCCAGGAAGCAAATACTGTTACCTATATATTGTACTCATGTCGTCAACAATTCAGGATCAACACTGTGATCAGGCTTACACATCCATCAACTCAGTTTGGCTTTAAATAAGACTCATGTCAGATTTAAAGTAGTAGTAGGTACATATAGCCTTTTCTTTCCCTTTTAACTTCTTTTTTTGGTAGAGTGGGCTTAGTTCTAAATGTTATTTATGAGTTTAATTGAACTTAAAGGTACTTTAGTAGTTTCAGCCTGATTTAGAACTGCTTCTGAAACTCAACTGCTTCCCAAAAGTAACAGGTCACACCATTTACAGTAACTGTTCTTGATTGCTGATGTACRTAAGTGATGCTTAGAGATTTATAAAACCAAAATAGAAGAGAATATCCATGTTCAAACTTGAACCAAAATACATAGTCTATTAAACAGTGCGGAATGGAAACACTTTTTTCTGCTTTTAAATCCACATTGGAGCAAATCTTTATCCTCGCAGGTGATTTAGTTTGCTGCATGGGGAAACCAGACACGTGTGTGTGTGTGTGYGTGCGTGTGTTCAGCATTTCTCAGAAAGGTCAGCCAGGTTGTGTCTGTACCTGTGGTTACTTTGCTATTTGTTTGGCCAAGGAAGCCTGATCAAATGATGCTGAGACAAAACTTCTGCTGTCTTAGTATTGTTGGTTTGCCTTTGTACATATTTATAAACCAGCCAGTRCGTCCCAGACAGCGGACTTGAATTGGAATTATTGTCTTCACCTTTTTGCTAGCTGTTTTCAGAATGGAATGGAAAAAAAACTGAATAATCCATAGCTGCTCTTAAAATATTCCTGATGGATCAGATCTATTACCTATTATGGTTGTCAGTGAGCCATTTGCAATGTGAATAGCTTCTTTTCTTTTTCATGTGATTAAATTTGGTTTGGCTGGTAGGACATCTGTTGCTTTCTTCCCTCCAAATAGAAAAATCATTTTCATAGACTCATAGTTGTACTCAAGGGAGCACACATAAAAGTCCAGTGATTCATTCATCAAATTTTCACATTTGAGTAAGCATTGAGTTCAGACATCAGTCTGAAGTGATTTTTCTGAATTACCCAAACACTTGAACCAAAGACATTAGAAGACAAGAAAGGAAGAAAAGGAGCTAACCATTTTTCCTGATCTTATTTCCTTCCTTACTTGTCAGAGATGAGCAACTCTTCCATTGTTTTGAGAAAGATGATGTTATTTAATTCTCCTTCAGGGCCAGTGTGAAGGATATGAAGCCCTGTCTGAAACACGTTTAAAGATTTCTGGCTTTTGCCATGTCAGGGTAAAACAGTAATGTGAACATCAGTGTCTTRTTCTTATTTTTAATCATGCTTGAAAAGTCAGGCTGTTAGAAGCAAAGGCAGTGACCTCCTTTACCTCTTTTAATCCCTGAAACTAAGTTGCATGCCCTTCTTTCCCTCTTCCATGACTCAAAGATCTTCTCTAATGCACATTCTTTTTCTTTAAGACTCTCAGAAAGAGTATGGATAAGTATGAACCTTTTCACTTGAGAAATGGACACTAAACAAGCTTTGCAATACTTGTTTCAAAATAAATGTTTAATTTTGCAGATAGGTGAAATGAAATTCARACAGGTCAGATGAGTTTCCCAAGGTTGGTTGTATGATGCAGAAATTAATTTCAGTATAGGAACAAAAAGCTTTTGATAGCTAGTCCCTTATTTGATTCAAAATGTCTATGTGATGCGCAGTTAAGAATAGTAACAATGGTATTTGCAGATATTTTGTTTCAAAATCTACTAAAGAATGAACAGGAAAATTTGAATGGCTTGTCCCAGAGAAAAGCACCAGACATATTTAAAATATTTGCTGCCTGACTGAAGTCTGAAAGGATTGTATCTAGTCTTGGGTCTATGGCAATGTCATCAGAATTTCTCTTTGTATTTAAAATGCAAGTCCCCTCCTGGAACTAGCCTTGAGATATGTCTAGTTTGACATATGTAAACATTTTCAAATCAAATATTTAAAGACCATGGTAACAGAGAGGATTTATTGCTGTCCATGTTTTATTATTTKATGTATTTGGATTGGCTTTATTTGCTTTGTCTTTCATGTGTGAATTATGCCATTTTGTCTTGTGCTACAAAAATGACAGCATCAAATGTATAGCAAGCAGGTTTCCATATGTCTTCTAAATGAACTCTAAGAGACTTTAATGCTGAAGAAGGGTAGAGACCTCTCTGGTTGGAAGAAACATGCCAACTGTCTTGACTGTTTGATCTGCATGTATAAAAAAATCTTTGATTCGTGGAGATTTGTGCCCTGAAGTATTATTGTGTTGCAGCTGATGTCTTGTGCATTGTTACTGGGCATTAGAAAGGTGTGACATACTAACAATGACAACCTGCTMTGCTGCTGCTGTTTCACATTTCACAGACAGCTAATTTTCCTTACCTCCCAAACTAACTGCTAGGGAGTCAAGCAACCTGTATGAGCATTTCTCTGCTTTCTGTAAACCTAGTAATTATGTTACAGCTGTTAGACACAGCTGTATGAATGTGTAAGTTTGCAATGGTTATACAAGTAGTCCTCAGGGAAGTTTTCAGTCACCAGAGAAAAAACACTGGCTATCTCCTCCTCCTCTCAGAGGATAGTTGGAATAATTGAAGAGCAGTGGAAGTCTTTGCATCTCTAATTGATGTTACTGCTGTTTATCTTTTTTTTTTTTTTTTAATCGTGCATTCTCTTATACAGTATGAAATTCATTTTGTTTGGCTTCCTGTTTCTTGGGATGTTTTCCTGGGATGGGATTCTTGCTCATGATCTCATATATTACGCATTACTTGGGATGGCCATTCACTGTCAAATTCTTTTCTCATCATTGTTGTTTGCAAAATGCTTTGAAGACATATTACTCAAAACAAGGTTTCTTATATGAAATTCTGTCTTTGTCTGTTTTGTAAATCATTAATGGACTTCATTCAAAGAGCTTCTTAAAAAATAAGTTGTTCACTCAGCTGATGCCTCAGGATTTCTCTCTTGTTCTTTATTCCTCACATTCCTCCAAAAATATTGTCAGTTCATTTTGAAAATTCAAATGAGCCTTTGCTATGACTTCCCCACTAGGCAGGTGCAGAGCTGGGGGAAGAGACTGGGAGAAAGAATATCTCCTTCATAACATTTGCGTTCTTGCAAAACGTTGAAAATATGTGACAGTAGGAAGAACTTTAAAGCAGTGCAGCTGACTTCAGTATCAGGGATATTATTTTTGAGTGATTCTGTGGAATCAGAAGATAGATGATAAATATCTTTCCCARTCTAAAACTGTGGGGAAAATAGAAATAAGTAAAAGGGAGTATTTTAATCAGT